>JABXWE010000981.1:0-13376 GCA_014611495.1 Limonius californicus
TTTCAATAAAAACTTGATAGCTTGGCTGTCTCCTATTTGGATACCGCCTCCGGTATTCTCGAACTGCATTTTGAGCGTTACCATCGCAAAACCCATAAATAAAATGAATATCAGCATATTCTTCATTGCTGAATAACCTTGGCATTTTGGTACACAACACTGATATGAATAGTTCAAAAACTGACAAGTTCAAAAATTGACTGATAATAATATTCCTTTGTTTACGACAGGCAGCTAGGATTATTAATTTGTAATAGTAAAGGTTTGTATGGTTTTAGTATGGATACAGGAATGCCAAAATTGTTTAACAATATTGAATTATGCTTATGTTCACTTTATTTGTGGGTTTTGTCAATGTAATGCCTTTAGTGGCAGTTCGAGAGACGAGAATGCATGAGGCGGCATCCAAATAGGAGACAGCAAAATTTTAAATAAACCCGTCCATGCCATGTATTCTTGGCATAAACGACTATTTAACTCGAAAATTAAGTGTTGTATCAAAAATTTCGAAGACATCTTTTATCTTCAAAATTGAATGTAGATTCCAATCATCATAAAATTATCTGCAGAAAGCAGTGGCGTAACATAGTTTTGGCAAAAAAATTGACTGCCCCCCCTTGCGACGACGCCTCTGGTGGCAGTTCAAAGACAAGATTTCGTAATACAATAGAGGCTTAAAAAGCTTGACCGGCCCTAAAATTTAAAATCGATAACTTTCATAGTTTCCGAATTATACAAAAAATCATTTGTTTTTCGCAAAACTTTAACCCTCTGTATCTTTGTTAGTAGTCACCTAAGGAAGTAAGGTCTTATGGACTTTTCTACTTATTTAGAGCTCCTCTATCAGCCCCTAAAGTTTGAAAGGTAAACTTTGGACCACCCTGTAGAGTCGAAAAGTCCATATAAACATATGTCCTAAACGTAGCCGTTAACGAGTTATTGTTTATTTCATAATTTATCTGGCTAAAATTTTAGTTCAACGAATTTTATGAAATAAGTATTTTTTAATTCATTATTATTCTATTATTTACATGAACTGTTCAAAATTATCTCCATTGCGTTGATACACAAAGCCGCACGTCGCAGAACAGATCGCTGCGTTCTAATATGGTTGCTGGGTTATTCCTAATAATATCGGCAGCCTGCTTATTCTTTGGCGTAATTCTTCTACCGTGTACACTTCAGTTGCATAAACATCTGTTTCATGTGACCCCAAAGATAAAATCTAATGGATTCAAGTCCGGTGAACGCGGTGGCCGTACTACGGGTCCTCCTACTCCATTCCATCTTCCCGGAAAATGTGCGTTAAGCCAAGCTCTAACACGAAGACATTGATGTGATGATGTATTATCGTGTTGATACAGCATTGCACGTCTAATATTTAATGGCACATCTTCCAGTAATAAGGGTAAAGAGTTTTCTAGAAAATATTCGTAATTCCCACCTTTCAAACGGTGTGGCAGTTCAAATGGTCCAATCAGACGATCAATAAGAATACCAGCTATCATATTAACACTAAATCTATGTTGAAATTGCGAGCGTCTTCTTAAATGAATATTTTCTGCAGCCCATTCATGAAAATTATGATAATTATTGATACCATCTCGTGTGAAAGAAGCTTCATCGGTCCATAAAAATCATAAAATATGCGGTAGGTTTTGATTATTTTGTACTCAAGTACAAAATCTTAAACGGGGTTCAAAATCATTACATAGAGCTTGAACTCTTTGATGATATGGATGTAAGCACATCTTATTATTCACCAAACCTGGTTTCTACATATTCCAGTACTTAATGCAAGGTCCCGGGTTGCGCACATTCGTCGTCCGTTCACGTACGATCAGGAGAGATAAGGCAGCGTGGTCTCCGGTCATTACTTGGATGGGTGACCCGAAGGTTGCGTTAACGTGGCGCCTCTCTCCCACGAGGATTGATCACTATGGGAGAGTAGATTAACAACCCCCCGTATGGGGGAGACCCTTGCCCAACAATGGGATGTTGCGGGCAAATAATAAAATAATATAAAAATAATGCATGCATACTTAAGAACTGATCTCGTAATAAATCAAGAACTCGTTCATCATCGTTTATGGGTGTACCGGACAACTCCTTGGCCGACTGCATGTCTTGCATTGCAAGTGCCATGTTCCCTCAGCTGACGATGTGAATGAAAGAAAACTGAACGCGTAGGTAGTCTTCTATTGGGATATCTTCTACAATATGCTTGTTGTGCTGCTAAAGCATTTCCAGTACACAGACCGTAAACATAATGAATATCTGCATCTTCTAGTGGGATATTCCCTACGATATCCTTGTTGTGTTGCTAAAGCATTTCCATCACACAGAATATCTGCATATTTTTCATTTGAAAATAACGTTGGAATTGTAAATCACTTGTGAATTACGATGGGAATAAGGATACAAAGAAGAAACCAATAACTTCAGTATGACAGTAATAAATTGACAAGTTACAAACAATAATTTGTTAATAACGATGTTCAGATGTTACCAAACAAAAGACGCGATCATGGCAACTAGATCAGTATTTCAGAAATGCGTTGAACTAAAATTTTAGCCACATAAATTATGAAATAAACAATAATTCGTTACCGGTTACGTTTAGGACATATATTGATATGGACTTTTCGACTCTAAATAAGTTGTGGAATTCACCCTTGAAATATTGTCGGTAAGTTTTGGGACACACTGTATAAGCTACCTATTTATTATAAAGTTAGACTTCATTCTGAACATTGCTGATATACTGCAGCTTTGTTTAGAAGGCATGAAAAAGATGTTTAAATATCAGAATATTTTTAAATGTAACAGTATAAATAATATCTGTTATCAATAAAAATTAATATTACATTGCTAGAAATAAACCATATCCTTATATTTAGAACATAAATTCCATCTCAATGAACACCTAGCTTCACTGATAAGAGACTAATAAAAACACTTTTTAATGACATTTTTTAGTACTAATTTATTTTAATTGCATACATATAAACTTGTTTAATTTAAATAAAATATGTACTTATATTGCAAAACTCGGAATTTTTCGTTGCCTTTTACTGCTTTGATGATTGGGTACCACTATTCGAATATTGCCCGTTCTATACAGTAAAATAATAAATCTATATATTGTATGTCGTTTTCCAATTTATCTAAGCGTAATCATCATTAATGAAAAGTCTTAACATAAAACTCTAACATCACATTTAATCACTGTTATTCACAGATTTCTTACGTTGGCGTATGAAAATATTCACAGTCAAATTAACAACCTATTTTGTTTCGGAGTTGCTTCCACTTGGTATGCTTTCGTCATTGGTGGGGCTGCCAGTGTGGGTTGGAGGCTCCCGGTCCACCCTTGCAAGCGTACTTTGGCTAATTGATCTTCCAATAATTGGACTATTTGTAACGGAAGTGCCATGGGCACTTTTGCTAGCACTAGGGATGCGTCGAATTGATCTAATCACCATTGGGCTACGCGTAAGCGGGCTATTGGCATTTGGGGAGTTGCTTACTAAACTAAAGTTGGGCGTTTCAAACTGTATTCCATTAATTCTAGTTTTTATAATATCAGGGGTTCTTAATACCAACATCGGTTGCACTTCCTGTTCCTCTGTTTCATCTGCATGTTCGCAGAAATGTTCACCACATTTTTCACATTCATACAGGTTCGGTTGTAAGGCACACCTTAGTTTCTAAAAAGAAAATTGTTTTTATTAGTAGTATTATTATTTAATATTAAAAGAAGAGATAACGTTTTAATTCAAAATCCAATATATGTCTTAGTTATTTTACTAAGAATTACAATGGACTGTTTACTAAATTTGATGAACCAAAATTTCAAAATGAGTGAGTGATTTTATTGTGACTGTTCCATACTTCAAGTATTTCCTGCTGTATAGAAATTTGAATTATGAGTGGAGTAGAAATAATTAGAGAAGGACCTGTCACGTGATAGTGGCATATTATATCAAAAAACCACTTTAGCAGCGGGTCTATTTTAAGTTATGAGGGGTGCAGTCTTCTTGATTATTGTGGTCCGTTGTTTGTGTTTCACATTTCGCTATTTTTACTCACCTGCGCTTAAAAATAGTTAATAAAATAGTGGCGTAGAACCTTTATCTGATTCAGATGATGAGCATAATAATATACACTTTAGTGTTTTAGCTAAGTTAAACTAGGCAATTTTCTCTTATGTATAGGCACAGCCAATATTTTCGAACAATTCCTACAACATTCTTGATTTTTTGTTTTTGTGTGTATTAACAATTAAAACCAATATTGACATTTATTATGGGTACTAGATATTTATGTATTAATTTTATAACACAATGTAATTGCAAATGCATTATATAATTTTTTTGAAACGTTATTGTTTTGATTTTATGTGTATTAACATTAAAAGCACTATTGTGATTTATTATGGCTGTTATCTTAGATCATACACATTTACATGGATATGACAACAGATTGTAAAGTGTGTTGTAAAGATATCACAGACAAACTATTTTTGTTCCTTCTCTTCCTAATACCAATAAATCATATCTACCATCTTTCTCTGTGCCCTTATGCAATCTACGCATGCGCTCACGCGTGTTGTACGGCGGGAAATTTAAATATGTAGTAACTGTAACTAATATAAACCAGTGTAATTATCGCAGTCTTTTAAATCTTGCGACAAAACCATTCTTGCCATGTTTCAAAATTAATTATTTGACACCTCTATAACTGTCAAATATTTATTAAATAAATAATAAAGTAAAAAATACAGTAATCGAATATAATGTTTATTTATTTCTAAGGTTTAAATACTTTTCTAAAGTATAGAAGGCATTTTCCGTTAAAAAAGTTTTGAACTGTCCATCAAACGTCTTTTCATTTATGATATTTTTAAGATTTCTAGGCAGTTTATTATACAGAGAGGTACAGCAGGATCTTGGAGACTTTTTGTATGCTTAATGTTTAAATTATAGTAACCTATCTGAAGGTTATTACAGGATCTGGTGCTGTAAGTGTGATTATCATTTACAAGAGGGAAGTTCGTAGGGTTCTTTCTTACATACAGGACGCCCTTTTGTATAAATATGGATGTTAACGTTAGTATACAATTATTCTGAAAAATTGGTCGGCAATGTTCTCTTGGTGAAAGGTCGAACATCATTCGAATTATTCTTTTTTGAAGTATAAACACTCTACCTACGTCTACGGAAATGAAAACAAACAATTCCTTGATTGAGAAGCACTGCAAATAACGCATTTTCGCACCATTTTAGATTAAAATTAAAAATTTCAATAACACAAAACGTTTCCACATTTGCAGGTTATGCGCTGTTATTGTGACTTTTCTCACTGACAGTTTAATTTGTGTAATTCTCGCCATACGTCAACAGCAACTGGGCGAGCGCCAATATTGAAAAGGGTACAAGTGAAACAACATTATTGGATGTCATGCAACGGCAAAAGAGACAGATAAAAAAAAGTTTGTTGGGATCCTTACAACAGTGACGTACCTAGTTTCTTATGGAGTAGTATTATCCATGTAAATGTGTATGATGTAAGGCTGTTATAAATTTTCTTAAAATAATTTTGAAATATTTTTGTTTATTACACAATTATTTTCTTTTGCTAATTACACTGGTTCCACTACTGTTTTTCCTAATGTGCATTCAAGTGACATCACGCTGTCACATGATAGGTTCTTCTCTAATTTTTCTACTCTACTTACAATCTAATGTTTAATTTTTGCTATTAAAAATCCAAATTACTCTACTTAGTAATTGAGATTTAAAACTTCGTTAAACTTGTGTACATATAATTAAAGTTTATGAAGCTTTTAAGATGGAAACTCGTCAAATATGATTATTTTGATATGTACAGAGTGAGTTTGCTAAAACTAATCAGCTTGGTATCTCGGTTATTTGAACTATTAGAAAAAGTAATACGTGGGAAGATTGTAAGAGGCAGTGCCCCCTATGTATACGCGCTATCAAAAATATTTTTTGGCTTTTCTAAAGATATTAAACAATTTTTGGAAATTGTTCATACAAATTATAATTATTCAGAAATTAAAACTTTTAGTATTGATTATTGCTTTGAAAGATCGTTCTATGCAGCTCTCTATTTAAAAAAAAATCGTTTGCTTTAAGAGTTTTCCTAAAATATTTAGGTAAATGTTGTGTATTTTCCCCCTTAGTTCAAATTAGTGCGGTATTAACCTAAAATAAAACAAAAATATATCTACTTGGAATCACATACCGGGAACCAGAATTACGCCGATACCGTCTTCCCAGTTACGTTTACATGCAGCATTTCGCATTTTAGTTTGTGTCAACTATTACTAGTCCAAAGCCCACGTTAAGCTGTAGGTCTTCTGTGTCTGTAGTACTTTAAAACGCGTAACGCATGCATATGAGAGAAGATCGCTACATCTCGTAATAGGCAAAGGACTCGAAGAAGAAGATTGTTGATTGCAGTTATTAGAGTGTTAGTTTATTTATTTTATCAATTTTATTAATTTTAAAAACAATTAAACAGCCCAATTCGCGGAGTATCACTATTATATATACTAATGACATCACACAACAAAGAGGCTAAAAGGGTCGATGTGTAAAGCGCCAAGTTGTTACACGAGAAGGCCTGCTTCGGTTCCCGGGACAATGGACAATACTTTTTAAATTTTTAGATTTAAATTTAATTTTTTGTTAACGTTACCGGTATTTTTAATCCCCTTGATAATCTAGTTTCTACCGTGAGTACAAAAAGTAATTACATAACGGTTGTAATGGAATAATAAAATAATGTCTAATGCAAGCTTTATATACCAATTGACGATTAGGCACAGCCTGTAAACTTATGACAATAACAACAGTGATGACAGTTAATGAATTTTAAAGCTTGCTGTTGACATTACTTTTATTTCCCATGGCCAACCCTTATGTAATTACTTTTTGAACTCACGGTATTTTATATGTTAATATCAAACGCGCTTAATCTTACCACCAGTTCAACGCACTATAGGCAAATAGTAAAATCAAATTATTTTCGCTAAATAAGCAATATTAGACAAAAAACGAATAGTTAATAATAGATATACAGAAGGCTAAATTTTAACATAAAAAAAATTTACTCCACTTGGGAATTGAAATCGAGTATTCAGCGTGATAGGTTTGCCGTTCTGCGTAACAACTCATTTAAACTATTAGTCGCGCGATGTCATTATTACTTATAATTGTGTTACTCTCTGAAGTGGATTATTTAAGTATTTCAAAAATTGATTTAAACTAAATAAATTAACGCCCTAATGACTGCAATCGATATTAAATAGTTGGCAATAATTTGTAAATGCTAAATGCCGCATTTAAAAGTATCTGGGAAGACAGTATCGGTGCAACTCTATTTCGATGGTATGTGATAGTAGCTATGTGTTTGTTTTATTTTCGATGTTTTGTCAATACCGCACCAATTTAAAGCCACAAACCAAATTCACAAGGAACCTCGATGGGGCAGTGAGAACAAGCGCTATCAGTCGAGGACACTGTGAAATGAAGCCCAATCGGCCGCGGGGTCAAACCCCGGCTGAAGCGACCGTTTTTCATTTACTTAAGTTAACCGCGAAAGCGGTTGTGGGAGGGGGGGGGGCGGTAGTGTGAATTAAAAAAACCAAGTTCACAAGTATTTAAATATTTTGGAAGAATTCTAATAGTAAAAGATTTTTTAAAATTAAGGATAGAGAGAACAACTTTCCAAAAAATGATCAATATATTTATAATAGTTTTAATATTTGAATGGTATTTTGGTTTTAAAACAGTTTCCTGTTGTTCGTTTGTCAACTTATACATATGTATAACATATAAAAAATCTTTAAACATATTATATTACGACATTTTCAAAAATTTCAAGACATGTTACAGAGCGGAATAAAAAAAATTGTATTGTTTGCATCTTTCTACCATGTAACAAAAAAATTGCAATGAGTTATATGATCCATATTTTTTCAAATGCAATGAAAGCTGGCCATGTTTCACAATGGGTTTTAATTAAAACATTTCATTTTTGAATACATAATAGAACCTTAAATATTTTGAGATGCGTCTATTTTGTTGACAAATTTAAGACTGGAAATTTTTTCTAATGGTCCAATGTTAATCTTGGGCAATTTTATGATTTAGTTTTGGTGTCTACGACATGTTCATTGAGCGAGATCTAGAACGCAGTTTTCAAGCATCTATTTGGGACATTCTTACTTTCTTAATATAGAAAATATTTTTGTTGAAACATTACTACAGTTGCTTCCTCGTAGCGAAAATAAAACTTTATCTGAGATTTATGTTAGAATAGCAATTACGATTTATATGGATTTACATGCCGCCGACACGATGTTAACGACATGCACACATACAATACAAGAACGGATTGATATTGCAACTGTGATAGTGACGTGTTGCCACATCTGTTATAGTTATATGGTGACAGCTTCAATTTGTTCTTCCATTGCTTGTGCAGGGCTGTTGGTTACGCGACGCCTACACGTGCATTCCTTTTAAAACGAGCTATTTATAGATTCGTGTATCGCATCACTTTTATTTAGTTTTGTGTACAAAGGAAGCGGAAACATAACCTCAAACCGTTTGTATTGTATACACCAAACAGGGACCACGCGCACCACAACGCATTATTTTTTCCAATCCATCAGCTCACTACGTTCAACTTTCATTTTTCAGTGAATAGCCAATAAAATGTGAAGATAAAACAGCGTTAAAAATCAAACAGTGTCCTGTTTGTACAAGGTGTGACATTATCAAATCTCGAAAATATTGGGTTACGTCAAGCATATATAATGCAGGTACTTGTAGAAAATCTCTTACATAACAACTTGTGGAGTAATATTATATTTCACATCACCTCTTGCAAAGTATAAAAAAATTGGTAATACGTGGGCTAAGAATATTGTGACAGTACTTACTTCTAAACACGTTTTTCCCGGTCTTTTTATAAATATATAAGCTGCGTATACTGGTATACATAATATCGACAATGAAGAGATGAACCATCCTAATATCACAGCCCAAAGAGGGTAAATGTATTGCTCATTGTTATATGTAGGTGGCTTATAATCAATGAGGCAAAATATCCATACAGCAAATATCAATGACGGTGCTGCCGCCACCCAGCAAAATTTAAAATATAAACTCGGTGCTCTGCCGGTCATACTTTCTATGTTTTTTGATAGCTTTTTGACTCCATAAAACCATGCGATCGCTATTACTTCAAAGAATGCCAGGTACATTATAGATATGGAAGCTGCATAATGGTCCATGAGTTGCAAAAAATATATACCACCCTGAAAGAAAAGTTGATATTACTATTGACAGATATTAGGCGAATTGATTTAATGGTTTCACTTACTTCCGTAACGTTTGGCAGACTGCACAGGAACGAGACAACGCAAACAACTAGCACCAACATCTCATGGCAGAGCAGACGCTTTTTTATCATTGTTGGAAAGCCATCCTGCAGTGACGTCACAACTACTTCCACTATTGCAAACTGAAATATATAATAAATGTATATAGTTATAACTTACGAGATTTTGGGATTTATTTACTTGACTGTTTAAGGCCAAACATAATAACATAAAGAAGAACAGTGCAGCCCATAACCGTGCGGCTGGCATTTTCGCCATTGCTTGTGGATAAACGTAGAAGATTAATCCAGGACCTAAAACAGGAAATTTGTATTCGTCAAAGTCCCTCATCAACATACAAAAATAAATAAGAAGTGAATAGATGGACGAAGGGGTTGAAAGTAGCAGTTAAATAGAAAATATGTTATCAATGCTTGGGCTGCGGTGCCTATATATTTGAGTTGAGTTAGAGTGAATAACCGGCTATTTACAATATACATACAGGGTGGGCAAATTTCGATGTTTGTATAGGGTAACTCGGTAATTATAGGAGATACAAAAAAATGGAAGGCACGTTCTCGATCTCTTTTTTTGAGACA
Source organism: Limonius californicus (assembly GCA_014611495.1). Taxonomy (NCBI): domain Eukaryota; kingdom Metazoa; phylum Arthropoda; class Insecta; order Coleoptera; family Elateridae; genus Limonius; species Limonius californicus. The sequence goes on from JABXWE010000981.1 coordinate 10,018, forward strand.
AATTCACTGGCGGAAACAAAAATTTGCTATCGTCTTTTGTTTTCGAGTTACAAACAAAAGTTCGATTTTTCGACTTTTAGACACATGTGAATATCGTGGTTGTTTGTAAAGTTAGGAGAAAATAACTTTTACATTCTCAAGGCACTTTTTTCTGTATAATCCAGTGGCGTCGAGAAAATTTGAAAAAAAAGGTTTAATGTCGAGTTATGGCCTAAAGATGTATTTTTTCAAATGGGAATCATAGTTGGCTATGGCTTAGTTAAAACGGATTTTTTTTCTCTTTCTAACTATGTATCATATGTCGGGTAACTTTTGATGTGTAAGTCTTTAATAGCGAATATAATATTTTACTAGATTACTTTCTGTATTTTTTTTATATTTTACCAAGTAGGCGGGTGTCATCTATGATGGTAAACGGAAAAAATCCAGGAAAAAAATCCATGAAAAAAAAATCCGAAGGAAAAAATATCCAAAGGAAAAAAAATCCAAGGAAATAAAATCCAAACTATAATTATAGTAATTTTTCACATGGTTTGTAACATTACGGCCGGTTGCACAAACGCTTTATGAAGTTTGCCTTATAGTTACCTACCTTAAAAATAAAATTTTGGGGCAAAAATATTTTGTTACTTAGGTAGATCTGTATTTTGGTTATAATGCCCTTGGCTGTAAATTTTGACAATTTAACTATTTATTAATAATAAAGCTATTAATTTAAAAAATCCCTTGTTAAAATTAACAGAGCGTTCACGCAGCACAGTAATAAAATAGATATATGTGTATTGGTTAAGAAAACTGGCAAACAAATCACATTATTAGCAAAAAAATTATTTAAATAGAAAAAAGAAAAGTAGACAACAATACTGAAAGATAAAAAAGTTGTAGATTAGGTTAGATTTGGCTGTTCAGGGACCTCGGTGGTCTAGTGCGAGAACGCATTGACCACTCGAGTCACAGCAAATGCGGTTGCTCCGTTGGGGCGACCGAATCCCGACTGGGGCTACCGCATTTCGCTTAGTTAAGTTTAAGGTGCATGTTGCATGAATGTTTAGTGTGTAAGGGACGCCCACAACCCCCTGAAGCAATGCGAAAGCGGTTCCGGGGGGAAGGACAGTAGTATGAATGAGCGAGAAAAAAAAAGGTTTGGCTATTCAAAATTATAATCACTTCATTTTATAGTTTGGGTTTTTTTTCCTGGATTTTTTCCTATGGATTTTTTCCTTGGATTTTTTTCCTGGATTTTTTTTTCTGTGGATTTTTTTCTTGGGTTTTTTTTTCTACAATCCATCTATGACAGTGTTTATTCGTTTGCAAGTAAATTGCATATTAACGATTTTGTTTCCGTCATAATTACAATTAAGTCATGTAATCGTAAAAGTGAAGATGTTTTAGTTTTAATAAATTGTTAAATTGTCAAAATTTACATCCAAGGGCATTATAACCAAATACAGATCTACCTAAGTACCTAACAAAATATTTTTGCCCCAAAATTTTATTTTTAAGGTAGGTAACTATAAGGCAAACTTCATAAAGCGTTTGTGCAAACCATGTGAAAAATTACTATAATTATAGTTTGGATTTTATTTCCTTGGATTTTTTTTCATGGATTTTTTCCTGGATTTTTTCCGTTTACCATCATAGATGACACCCGCCTACTTGGTAAAATATAAAAAAAATACAGAAAGTAATCTAGTAAAATATTATATTCGCTATTAAAGACTTACACATCAAAAGTTACCCGACATATGATACATAGTTAGAAAGAGAAAAAAAATCCGTTTTAACTAAACCATAGCCAACTATGATTCCCATTTGAAAAAATACAACTTTAGGCCATAACTCGACATTAAACCGTTTTTTTTCAAATTTTCTCGACGCCACTGGATTATACAGAAAAAAGTGCCTTGAGAATGTAAAAGTTATTTTCTCCTAACTTTACAAACAACCACGATATTCACATGTGTCTAAAAGTCGAAAAATCGAACTTTTGTTTGTAACTCGAAAACAAAAGACGATAGCAAATTTTTGTTTCCGCCAGTGAATTTGTCTCAAAAAAAGAGATCGAGAACGTGCCTTCCATTTTTTTGTATCTCCTATAATTACCGAGTTACCCTATACAAACATCGAAATTTGCCCACCCCAACCCTTAGTAGGCTGACTTTCCTTGGTGGTCTAGGAAAGCAACTATCTATGCCCACAATTGAAGAGCGTGTACGTGTTTGTTAATCAGGAGGCAGATCTGTTGTGAATAGAGGATATAAAGTTAGTCCGAGTACGCTTCCTTGGATCACTCCCGCCTTTATCGGATAAAGTTCCGGAACCTCTTGACTATGTTTAACTAGGAAGTACTTTTTTTTGCAGGTATGACTCCAGTATGGATTTCTTTTCATAGGTCCGATCGCTATTGCTACCGAGGTAAAATTTTCTAAGTCCCTGGAAATTATATTTTGTAGGGCATAAAAAATCGATTTTTTTATTTTCGGGGAAAAAGATTCTTTGACGGAAACAAATAACAACCGTTAGAATAAAAAAAATATTTTTCTAAAAAAGAGGGGGGAGAGGGCCGGTGGGCTTACATATATCCACGAGTGTAATATTTCTTTGCATATTCATATGCTCCATTACGTACTGAGCGATTCAGTGAAAACCCCAGCTTCCTATCCTTTTTCGTTTATTAATTAAAGGAGTTTGAAGTTTCAAACTTCCAAGCTTCGTAGAGGGCGCCACAGGAAAATTACGGAGTTCTTCAAAAAACATATCGATAGCCCCTTGCGAGGTCTATCGACATATGAAGTTTAAAAAATTCCTTGGAGCAGTTTTTGAGAAATAATTTTTTGAAATTTCCAAAATTTTGAAAATTCGTAATTTAGGCCCCTTATAATTTTTCAAAAAACTTTTTATATCACCTCATTTTACCCTTCATATACTATTCAGAAAATAAAAATCATTTGAATCGATTCATCCGGTTTCGAGTAATTGGGCGTTAAACTCAAAATTTTCAAAAAATCATAGCGCCCTTCAGTTTAAAGCTAGCGAGTTCGGCAAAAAACTAACAGATTTGTCTTATGACCCTCTATCGTTATCCGCGATAAAAGTTTCAAAATTGTAATCACGAAAAAAGTGATACCAAAAAAACATGCGTAACTTCCGCTTCCGGTTTCGGATTTTTTTGAAAAGCTTATTTTTTCGATGAATTTTCGGTACACCCCCGCATTCCAAAGCGCATCAAAATCGGAGCAATACTTTCGGCTGTAGGAGCGTCACATACATACATACGTACGTACATACATACCCACCCACAGACAGACATTTTTTAAAAACCACTTTTTGGTATAACTAGAGACCAAAACGGATATTTT
>JABXWE010000982.1:0-49373 GCA_014611495.1 Limonius californicus
TTGTATTGTCTTCACCGAAAGGACCTACCACTTTGTCACCTATTTTATTCCCTGTGTGCCCATTGAAGTCACCTAACATTATGACATCCCTGGTATTTACAATATCTGTTAATACTTCGTTTAGTTTCTCAAAGAATTCATCCTTTATTGCCACAGGTTCGTCGTCCGAAATGGCGTATATTCCAAATATTGTAATTCTTCTCCCATAGATATGTAGATTCATTTTGATGATGTTCTCATTTATAGGCTCCCAGTTGGTAATTTTCTTCTTCATTCTTTTGTTTATCAGCATCGATACTCCACGCTTTGCACGGGTGTCTTTTGGGACTCCGCTGAACAGGTGTATATATTTTCCGACCATTTCTGATCCATTTCCTTTTCGTTTTGTTTCTGTTAAAGTGAGTACATCTATTTTTAAATTTTCCATTTCCGATATTATTTCTGGCATTTTTCCACGACTCCCTTGGACGTTCCATGTTCCACAAATCATAAATCTTTTCCTTGCCTTCTGTCGTTTTCCATATAATCCGTCCGAATTTCCGAGGCTATTTCTAGAATTTTTAGTGTGTGAGAGAATTTTTTACAAGTAATGGAGTACTGGTCCATCGCCTTAACCCCCAACCTGGAGGACCAGGCCAGTTTTTGTTTCACGGTGAGTATTTTATTTCCTCACTACCCATCGAATTTGCTGGCTTGCAATCCCGACGGGCTTTCCCCAATTCCAATGGGGACGCACCCGATGGAGGTAACTGGCAAATCCCCGCACGGGGAAAAATTTTTTTTCAAGTCGTAATACCGCGGAAAAGTTGTCACTCTGGGAGACTAAAAACTTAATAAAATTTTGAAAAACAATTTATGAATGAAGGTAGACCACAGTTCAAGGAAAAAAATGCTAATAACTTACATGTTTTTTTTTTGGTTTTCTTAATTGAATACAAGTTTAAATGTTTAAAAACAAATTATTTTAGACCATTAGTTATATTTATAAACAGATTTTTTTATTGAAAAAACTAAGTTTTTGTGTGAAGGGTTGTGAGTCTAAGAAAAGCATGTTGAACAATTGAACATCTCACTCATTCTTAGCTGAAGGTACTCTGAAATCTGATTTATGGGCGAAGTTAGGCATGGTTGACCTTGACAACAGAGTCGTTCTGATAAAACCATCCCTAGACTCAGCTCCGCAAACTTTTCCTGAGACTTCTGTCACGAGTTTCACACATCGTTCAACTGCCTGTGTGTGAACTGGGAATGTCTTGAATGTTATATCCCAATTAGGGACTGAGGCACTTTGAATATGTGATTTAATTTCATCGTCACTGATATCTTTTAATAATGGGGGAGAAGATAAATCACAGTCCATCCAGTTATTTATTTCCAAGTAGCCTTGAGCCTTGAAATAGAGCGGCATGAATGTTCTGACAGTTGTTCTCTTTTGATCTAACTGTCTCGCCTTTAGAATTCGTCGAAGTCCAAGCTCTCTTATGTGGGTTGTATTATTATTAATTATTGTGTCATGGTTAACATTAAATGTTCTGGATGAGCAAAAAAACCATTTCGTTCGATCACAGGGTCGACAATATTACGTAAATCAGTAAATCTTCAGGCAGGTACTTTGAAGATTGTATTGATTGGTACACAAGTTTTGGTCCCTCTGTAAGTATTTACGTGTTTTAATACTAAATCACATTGGCATGTATGACTTCAAAATAAATACAACTATTTCTTGAAGTTCGGGTGTGGGACTTCCTTCACTTAAGTACAATCTGCGAGTTCGATTTGCTGTTGTCAACCACCTTGTGTGTGACAAGGGACGAGGATCTCGTACAGCCAAATCCTCTTTATAGTTTCCGGCTTTATTGCCATGGAAATATCGAGTAGGTATTGCTGATCCTTACTTATAGTATCCTTCTGTCTATTTCGGGGATCTGACAGCCAAAACTCTTGAAGCCAGTCACTGGACGTCTTTCGCAGCCACTTAGCTTTTCACCGATTGGCCCTCTCAAAGATTTCAGACCCGTTGATTTACCGTCTAGGTATTGAAACAGATGCCGGAATGGCAGTTCAATGAAATGGAGAAGGTAAACTGCCTATTGTAACGGTTTCCCCAAATGTATTTCGATTCCACGAATCAGACCGTTTTTCCAACCTGTATTAACATCAGTGCCATCACATCCCATGACAACTAATTTTTACAAGAGAAACACCACGACCAGACAGATAAGAAATAATAGAAGTGACAATATCTTCAGAACTTCCAGAAGTTGGAGTAACATAGCCGATGTAGACTGAACCAGGTTCTTGATTTATCGAGTACTGCTCTTCCTTTTTTACTCTACCAAGCCTTTTTGAATGAGCTAGATCTACCGCTAATGTGTCGTCCTTCCTCCCATCCAAATAGAGGCCTTGTAGTGGTCTTTGACCCGAGCGAGTTACAACGAGCGCGAGAATTTGTTAGATTTGACAGCTGTTGCGCGAGCGGAAGACCTTAACCGATTTGAACCATTCTTTTTTCTAAATCATTATCGGTTCGAGTAAGAGTCGACTAGAGCTATTATACATTTAAATATTGACAAGTTAAGTAAAATAAAAAATTATCGTAAAAATATAAATTTTTCCAGATTTCGGCAAACTTTAGAGCACATGCGCGACCGGAAGATATAAACCGATTTTATTTCTTTCTTGCCTATCGTTTCCAAATGCCAATGCGATAACGTTTTTTTATGTTACTTTATGGAAGTATCCGATAAAAAATGTAAAGCGCGGTATCAGATAAATGTAGCAACAGAATAAAATAATATTTTTATATGAGATAATAACCTTATCAGTATTATCCGGTAATCACCTTTGTAAAGTGCTTGTGTCTATGTAAAGGCACGACTTTGTACATTAAACATTATTAACCTACTTTTAGTAGCTATTCAAAACGAAATACTTTGATAATTCAAAATCTCAAATATGTACATCACACTTAATTTACGTAATCAGAGCAAAATAAGAAAGCACAAAGTGTTATACCTGTTGTTCTTCAACTGCTGATTGTAAAACACTACGTTTGCCTCCAGTGAGGTTTGAACTCACGACCCCTGGTTTACGAGACCAGTGCTCTACCACTGAGCTATAGAGGCGTGAGGCCGCAACTCCCCAACTAGTATTATCAACATAAATGTTTATAGTTACGTGAACACGAACTTTGCAAATAATTTGAGATTATAAGAATTTATTGCAGTTTGTACAAATTGAAAGTAATTAAATATACAAGATGTTAGGGATATAATAATTTGTTTTTCTTATTTTTTCAAAATGTTGAACTCTGAACTCTATAATTCTGTGGTTTGTTCGATAGCTCCTGATGTTCACTGCTTCCATGTCTTCTTTATTAGCCTGGTTTATAGATTTTCTGTTTTATTTTCAACTATTTGCAATATTATCATCTTTGTATAGTATCATTTTTAGAAAGATTATAATTCAATTACACGTAATTTTGATTTAGATATTAATTTTGTCATAAGGTACGGTTATTCAATTTATTCATTTACAGCAAGTTATGTATGAATATTATTAAAATCTCAATCCATAATTAGCGTTCGATATACATTTAATAACAAGTAGGAATCTTACTATAGAAGTTTACTGTGCTATAATTAAACAAATTATGGATTCTCAAAAGTCTTATTTAAAATTCATTATATACTAAGCAAACATGTTACAGGTTATTTCTGAGACATTTAATTGGAATTATTGTTGTGCATAATCATTGTATTGCACCGGACATTTCCTATTTGCTGGAATAAATCACCGTCGCCGTAAGTATTAAACTTTTTTTGTATTAATCTCTTTAAAGGTGACCCCCCCTCTCACATTCAAAGAGATTAAGATTAATCTTTTGCAAAAACCATACTATCTTAGGGGCATATTACAACATACTTTTATTTTTATATTTATATCACTACCCAAAGTAAAGGCTATTCTTAAATAATACGAGTCATAACTAGATTTTAACTATGTAACAGCGTGGGCAAATTTCGATGTTTTCATAGAGAATCTCAATAACTATAAAAGATACGGAAAATGGACCTCGTCCTCGATCTTCTTCGAAAGAAACTTTTGTCTTTCAGTTATTCGCGAAAATGCGATTTACGTTTTATCGCTATATCTCGCATATTTTTGAAAATAGAGCAACATAATTTCTGCGTTCTTCAAGCACTTTTTGATGAAAATGCAGTGGCTGGTCAATTTTAATAAAATTCTTTGAAATTCGAGTTATGACATAAAGTTGTATTTTTGTATATGAAACTTATAGTGGGCTATGGCATCATGAAATAGAAGATTTTTTCCCATTCCAGTGATATATGTTATGTGGAGTCGATTTGTTCATTTTTGTTATGTTATAGCGCCGATATTTCGAGGTAGATTTAATCCTACATCGAAGTTGCGCCGATTATTAGAAACCGGGGTTATGGATGTCATGCGTTATCTTTAGGATTTAGAAATTTCAGTTTGTATTTTCTCTGCATGAGGGGGGGATTGGAAATTACTTCTGTGTTATTAAGTATTTCTTATTAACAGTTTCATGTTGAAAGTACACGTAGTCAACAGTGGAAGTGGAAAAGGTAAAGAGATATTGGTTATGGGCAGTTCGAAATTTCGTAAAGGAGAGCTACTAAAATCGGATAAGACTAAGTGGAGGCGTGTGAAGAATACTTGTAGAGCTACAATTTACACATCGGCAAGTGCAGGTGAAATTGTAGAACGCAATTTAAATCATAATCACGTAATTGATAGCAGTACTTTAATTCGTCAAGCCGTAAACAATAGTGTTGAACGAAAAGCTACTGAAGATCTTTCGGAACGTCCTTCAAAACTTAGCCGTAAGGAATTGAATAGAAAACCAAAATTCCTTGAGATGATGGATCATTCAGATGTTATTGCAATCAGAAAAGATATTCACAAGTGAGGAACTTCAAAAATGTCGTGTATGCCAAGAAGCGTCGATGAAGTTCATTCTGTTTTGGAGAGGTTTTCAACCAGTAAAAGACGAATCGTTCCAGTAAACTACATCGTTGTGTTTTCGACGATTTCGTGCTACACAAATTTTCACTTTTTCAGTTCTGTGTATAGGTATACAGTATATGCTATACCAAGAAACCCTAAAAAACTTCACACGAAGATGGGTAAACATTGAAAGTTGTGGTCATGCAAGGGTTGCCATTACTGCACCCTCGCCAAAGACAACCAATTATTGTGTGCAACTGTCCCGAAAGAACCTGCGACTAGCTGTAGGTATCTTATCTCGGCGCATGGACAGGTTGGGACTGGCGGATAGCCCAAACTGTCGAGGATGCAACGGGGTTAACGAGACGGCAGAACACATCCTGTGTCACTGTCCAGCTCTGGACACAATCAGAGGATCCATGATGGGAGACTTTTGGCCTGATATGGCTGAAATCAGCAACACCCCAGTTGCGAATATCCTTAAGTACATCCAAAGGATTGGATGGCTTGGGTAATGTCTAAATTGGGGAGCTGCTGGTGAGACAGCACAATGGGCCCACCTATGTGGCCTAAGTGCAAGTGAGGTAACTCACCCTCCCAAATCTTACAATGACAATGACAATATACAGTATATCCGGATGGGACATTTTAGTACTACCTATGTAAAATATTACTGTGAGTGGTTTAGGATACACGGTTACCAGAATGGTCAATATGTACCATTGGTATTTCATCTATTACCAAGCAAACTATCGCAGACATATGCTATGTTGTTTAATTTAATTAAAATGAAATACGTCGAATGAGGTTTAGTATTCAGCCCAAAAGTAGTGATAGTAGATTTTGAAGTTGCCATCCACTCTGCTATAAAAGAAGTATGACCTCGAGCTTCTGTGTACTGATGTTTATCTCACTTGTGCTAGGCTTGGTATAGAAATATCTTATACCTTGGACTTTCTAAAGAGTTTAGGGATACGCAATCAGAAATAGGAAAATGGCTGCTTTATACAGGGTGAGTCAATAAGGCGTAATTCTTCCATAACTTCTGACATCTTAAAGCTACGGCTGGGATTCAAGTTTTAGGTGATTTAAATGATGGAAGTGCATATTTTAAAATTAGTTTCAATTATACAGGGTGTTCCATTTTAAAGGTACATGACGCATCGCAATTTTTTTAAATAGAAATACCCATTTTTTACTTCTGTTTTTTGAAGCATCTTTAGTGGCCTATACAGTGGTGTAATATTTTTGGAATTCGTTGGTGGAACAATTAAATAAAAAATATTTTTCGAAAAAATCAGCGTTGGCAGACCAAATTGTGAAAGGTCAGTATGAGTCGATCTTTCGAGATTTGAAAATGGACTTTTGCATAGGGGCAGAAGAGGTCATGCTTTAACTCTTGCCTTTTGCAGAATTCGATTACCTTATACAGGGCGTAGTTTAGAAAGCCACAAACTCAAGACACTTTGAAAGGGCCAAAACTCATTTTTTTCAAATGGATCCACCCATAAAAAAGTTCATATGGGTGTATATTTTATTTTTCTCTATAACTTTTGTAAAACATGCCATACGCCTAAAATCATCCGTTTTTAAGGTGTGGACATTTTTTTTTAATTTTGATGCTACGCACTACAATAATCAAGTTACCTGCATAGAAAAAATCGCGGTGGGTCGGAAGCGAATTCATGCCAAACGTCAAAGCGTGTCAAAGTAATTAATGTCAAAGTTTGTCATGTCATGCACCTTTAAAATGGAACACCCTGTATAATCGAAACTAATTTTAAAATATGCACTTTCATCATTTAAATCACCTAAACCTTGAATCGTAGCCGTAGCTTTAACATGTCAGAAGTTATGGAAGAATTACGCCCTATTGACTCACCCTGTATATTTGGTTTACCTTTTTAATACCAAATCAAGTTGACGATTATTTTGTAGAAGATTTTCTGACATGCAAACCTAAGAACCTATAAGGACCTAAGGCATGACTTATTTGCCTATTATCTAGCTAGAAACTTTATGCTTGAAGATTCCAAGTTTCTTCCACAAATAGAGGCTTCCGTGAATGCAAGTATGGCAAAAACAACGAACGCTTGCGAATCCTTGGCGGCTTAATACTAGCTTTTATCAGGTCCGCCCTAATATACGTATATAAATCTTGTAAAGTGTTAAATAACTTTCAAACAGCTGCATACCTAAAAATTATAAGTGGGAGAAAGAGAAACTGGGTAATATCGTGATTTTAAAACAGGAGTTTCTGTTGAAGATATTGAATAAATATAACATCAAGATAATAATACGTTTTGAATTTGTAAAGCAAATCTCTTATAGATACGCAAAATAGCAATATACACTTCGTTTCATATGAAATGCACCACCCATTAAAAATAGAGCTACGGGTTTGAAACTTTGCTAAAATAATGATTCATTATTGCGTATACATCATGTTCAAAGATGGTAGATCGGCGATAAGTCCGGTGATCGTGCAGGCGAGGGCAATATTTGCAATTGTTGTGCTTGTCGGAGGTACGTTCTGGTAATGTTTGCAGTGTGTGGACGTGCGTTATCTTATTGAAAAATATCGTTTGGAAACGTTTGCATGAATGGTACTAACACAGGTTCCAGAACATTATGAATATAGCGGTGAGCATTTAAAGTGCTTGGGAGGAACAGAAGAGGTGATCTTCTACCGAAACAAATCTCACCCCAAACCATAACTCCAGGTATGGTGTCTTTCAACAAACTCTAGATTTCGTCTTTCTCCTCGACGTACCTTCCTACGGCCGTCATTTGCCCACAAATAGCAACAAATTGATGACAGCCAGTAGACGAACACCGCAACCCCTTGATTTTTTTTAATGAAAATAGTGATGATTTCATACGCAATAATGACACATTATTTTAGCAAATTTTCAAACACGTAGCTTTATTTTCAATGGGTGGTGAAACTGAGCATATATAAAGACTTTTAAACTTTAAGAAACTTTTGTAATGCGTGATTTTTGTTGTGATATGGAAAGTAGTACCTGTATGTTTTTTGCAGGGCGCTTCTTTTAATTTTCTAATGTACTAATAAGTATATGTGGTTATAAGAAATATTTATTGTAGTGCACACCATCCTTTTTTATTTTGCACTAATAATTGATATTGATGTTTATAAAAACTTACTGCTTAATAATAGTAGTGCATGTTAACTTTTATTCTTTCCAAACAAATAAATTTTTGTATTTACCAGAAATGCCTAATGTCTGACCCTCATTAGATGGTACCCTGATTATTTTTATGGCCAGCCGCATAAGTACCATAAGCCCAATAGACGGTAGCCAATTTTGGATTGCATTAGGTTGGTCTCGAAAAAAGAGATCGAGAATGGGAGCTCCATTTTTCCATATCTCTTATAGTTATCGAGATTTCCCATGAAAACATTAAAATTTGTTCACCCCGTACATGTAAATAGCGGCTTATGTACAACTGTTTTGGCCAACTTGAATACACATAACAATACATAATAAGCATGATTTAAATGATTTGCAAAACGGAATCTCTTACTTGACTGGCACATTTTTAGAGTTAGTTTTCTCTTTGTTGCTATGTCATGTTTGTAACTAAGATTGTATATATGTTAGGAATAAAATGATTAGTTGGGCATTTTTCATACTGCTCGGGCACTATATATAAACTGACAATATTAGGCAGTGTGATAGAAATGTGCTAATTTATTACTTTGCGCGAGCATTATAAATAATGTTTCATGATCTCCTATATTTCTGCGATTTTAATTTACTATGTTAGTCTAAAAATTTTGTTGCCTTTAGTAAAGATAATACATTATGAATTCTTAAATTATATACTAAAAAGTTTATTGTAAATTTAATATTTAAATTTTTTTTTACATTCGTGCATGTTTAATGTTTCGAATATCTAATCACAAACACACAACAGGTCATTGGCCTGCAGTAGCACCCAGGTACATCTACTCTACCAGTATAAAGTTTGTCATAAATATAATATAAGCATGCTCGTATACCTCAGTAATTCAAAAAGATGTAATCAGTTCTAAACAGTGCCCAATTATAAGTATAATTAACAACTAATTCGATATACAAGAAATTACCGTCATCAGCTGACGAATTTCTCAGCACAGTAACTGAATTAGTAATAGGTTCGACATAGAAAATGACCTAGAATTATCGATCATGGTACTTATAGACTTTGATAAGACTAATATCAATCAATGAGGTAACCTAGTTACAATTTCTAAAATAATCTGCCGTAGAACTACAATAACACTTAAAGTAACAAATGCAATGCTCTAACAATTGTACCGGCAAAATTAAACAATGGCACTATGGATTTACTGAGTAAAACATGGTATTTCGGGAAGAATGACACGATTTATCTTACTCATTTTGTAGAAGATCGTTTGAATGTAATTCAGCAGCTTCTAATTACTTTTTAAAGCATTTACATGGCACTTAAGCCTATCTATATCCAAATCAGGATTGTTTATAAACAGTTACTCTAAAAACTCTGCTACACAATATACAGGGTGGCCCACCGAAAACGAAACAGGAATGTTTTATGACACTAAACCTTAAATGAATTTTCCTGGGCGACTTGTTATACGGCTATTTCCGTTCGCCTATCTTCAACGCCAAAATTGGGGTATTTCAGCCCCAAAATGTTAAATATCAAAGGTTATCAAAAGACATACTATTTAAAGTTAAAGTAGTGTTTTTATTTTTGAATTCTGAGCATTAGTTCCTACGGAAATGCTGTCCAAAGTTTCGGGATAGTAAATGTTCAAAATGAGCACCAGCAGCGCCCATACAGTAATAAAGGTTCTGTTTAAAATGCCGTGGCACATTTAAAACCATATGTGGAGTGATTAGGAAGGTATACGTTAATTATACGTTGTCGTAAATCTTGCAAATAATCGGGGTACGTAAATAGTACATCCCTTAAAGAAAATTGGGGAAGATAAATCTGGCGACGTTGTGAGCCATTTAATGGCGCCTCTTCTTCCAATATTTTGACCCGGAACCCTTCGATCCAAATATTGTTGAACAACCAGTAGCTAATGTTCAGGACGTCCGTCCTGTTGAAATATCAAATGATATTCGAGGTAATCATCATCATTCTAGACAAACAAAAACTAAACAGCAATATAACAAATTGAGAAAATACTAAGTTTTGCAGTGATAAACTGATAAAAATGATCAACTAAATAGCACATATTATTGTAGGTAGCTACTACTTTATAAGATGTGCTAAGGCAGTCCAATATATTATATATTATAACTATCACGTATTTCAAGAATTAGAACATTCTGACAAGTAGGAAGCAAAATAGTGCACCTCTTGTAACAAAAAGTAGCTTGTAGCTGTAGTGAGCTGAAGAAAATAACAGGTGTACCAGAAATCGATAAGCTACCTTTTCCTAAATTTGGTTGAAAATATTCAACATTGTGAAAAAAATCTTCATAATTTTAACTAAGGTCTTTACCGCTGCGAAGATGCAATGTATTATACCTTAGTTACAGACAACATTGGTATTACAAACTTCCCAGAAGTAGTTAGAAAGCGCAAATCATCTGGGCCAGTACCCTAGTAATAAAATTCAATCCAGTGCATCCTCTATCAGTATCTTCAAATATTTAATATAACCAATTTAACGTACTATACCTTGCTAAAGTTGTTGTTTGTTTAATTATTCAAATATATGAGTGGGAGTCGTTAAGTTATTTTTGTTGTCATCTTGTTAATATCATGAGTTTACTTGAGGGGTAGTAGTGAAACAAATACTTTACAGCCAACCAATCAAACTATTAGTGCAAGAATAGATGTATCTAGCAAGCTACTTGAGAATAGTAGCTTAAAGCGTTGATTAGCTGTAACTTTCTCTGAGAAGCTTGTATTGTTTCTAACTGTTAATATTAAATAACAACATTAAAGCGATAAAAGTGCTGGGGCATGTCTAGAGATTCCTCACTTTATTGATTGACCTATATTAAAATAACCAAATATAAAAATGATGTGAAAATTGCAGTGAACAATGACTATCAAATGCTGAAATTCAGATATTTTCAACAATGTTTTCATCAGAGTTTATAAACTTAAAATACATATAGTGCGGGAAACAGCTTAGTTAGTAGAGCTTTATCTAAGAAACCTCTAGTTGCTGAGCCTAAACGCTATGAATGCAGCGCAATGAAGTTCTAAGTTGCAATCCTGCAATTTGGTTCTGCCAACTGTTAAGTCTGAACGCCTAAACCCCTCTGGTATTTCTGTCATCGAGTTCGATATTAAACTATAGCTAGGCGTCTACCTTAGCGCGGAGGGGAAGCACGTGGCAAATAACAGTGCCAGTGCCTTTCACTAAGAAGTGATGACAGCGAATATCAACGACATACAAACATTTCAGAAAAACCTAACACGTATTTTATGATTGCGCCCACTATTGTTCCTTCCCATAGAAATACATTCTATAAGCACATACAAAGTGATTTTTTAAAAAGTCAATTGCAGTAGCCTAGGGATTGCCCCGTCTATATTAAGCTTTAGAATCTCACAATATGAAAATTGTAACAGAAAGAAAGAAATCTTGACGAAAAACCTGTAATTTACTTACCTTAATAAATTACAAATCAGTTGCAACTAAATACTTGTTCATTTTCAAATTTTGTTGCGCCAAAATTTTTAACTACCTGAACTGTCACACAGTTTGACATACAGGTAAATGTCATTCAAAGCTCATTACAGCTGACTGCAGACGGAATAGCTTTTTTTCTATGCTTGCTGCAATTGACTTTTTAAAAAATCACTTTGTATAAAGAAAAATATAGATTATGCTACTTTATTCCACATAAAACGTTGTTTTATTACAACTTTATATGAAATTTCCGTTAGAAACAATAAACCAACCACAACTTAATCTATTCTGAGATTATACCGATTACGCTGTTTATCATTCGAGCTTTTAAAATGGTCAAGAAAAAATTCCCTCTTAATAAACACGTTATTCGTTTATTGGCAAAAAAGTTGAAATTGGAAATTAAGAAATAATCATCGTTTACTACATTGTGTGAACAAAACCCCAATTCTATAAATAGCTAATATATTGCTATCCTCGTTCGCTTTAATGTTTTATGCAAATTATAAGAATGCCATTATAAAATTTGTAGATTATCCCCCGTTTTTTTTCATATATTGTTATTATGTTACTTTGATTGTGTTTTTAAACTGAATCAAACACATACCTTATTAGTTTCGTGAAGAACGCGTCGGAGGTATATGACTACAGAGAAAAAACATCGTTTATGGTAATCATGACTTCGGTTTATGACATCAATTTTTCTGTAGGATTGGTTTTGTCTACGAGTCATAACCTTATTTGCATGTATTTGTTTCTTTGAATTTTCAAGATCGATTCGTACGAGACATTTCTCTCCCGTAAGTTAATAACCTGCAGGCTGGTTGGCAGCAGCTAACTCAGTTCTATTATAACTGTTTGCAATTGCTTCCGTAAAAAAATAGACGTAATTTTAGCTCGAAAGAAAAAGTTAACAGCTTAAAATAATAGGATAAGTTGCTGAAAATAAGTCAACGGAATGCAGCAGCACAATTAAACAATGTGTGTAATTTTTAAAATTAAGCGTTGCAATAGATGAAGAAAATAACAATTTAAACATTAATAGACATATTGCTGGGAAAGCGGATCGAGTGAAATATGCATTGAAACTCTGGTTCGCTAATGTCAGAGAACATAATGCACGTGTAGGTAGCTCGTTGATGTACCAGAAAGTGGAATCAAAAAAGGAAACGATAATTTTTTTGCAACGAAGGGTTGGTTACATTGTTTATTATTATCAATCGGTTTTTGTTATCAAAAACACCGAGTCCCAATGTAAAACATGTAAGACGAGCATGTTTAAATATTCCAATAGATTTTATTAAATAGGTTCTCGTCAAATTGTTTGTTTTACATTTCACGTAGAAGGTTAGTTTTAAATCGAATGATTCTATTTTATTTGTATTGGAGTAGCATTCTCTTCTTGGTTGTAATATAAAGTTTCCTTAATTGAACAACTCAAACGATAAAACTTTTGTTTACTGTGGAATGTTGCCTATTATGTTAATTGAGAGGCCGTAAAGCAACATTTTCGACGCAATAGCATCTGTAATATTGTGTGGTAGGTATATCAGTTATATTCAGAGGGTCGCCTAAAGTGATATTGTTCAATTACACATTGGTCTAAAGCAGTTTATAACAACAAGAATAGAAAATAAAAGCACAGGTAAATATAAAAGTGCACATCACTGAGCTGGTTTTTAAGAAGATAACAGTTTTCATATGCATACTATTTCTAACACACAATATTCCAATCGCAAATTCTTGTTTAATATTTTACATTACATTTTAACGCGCTCGTCTCACGGCAGCCGTTTAAATTCAGAAGTGTTTCACACAACGTTTTCTGAATGCACGGTCATTGGCACATAGAGACTTTTCGACTCCATTTTTTGGAGACGACGGCATTAGTAAGCAGAAAAATGTTTTTCATTTTAACTTAATTTTCGTAAATATGATAAATATCCCCCCAAAATTCCCTTCATAAATTTTAATAATTTATGTTATAATATTTTAAACAGTAATAACTTGATGAATAACTATACCGTTATAACACTCGGTTTCTTAACAAGTTCCAGCCTACAATGCTGTACTGTTATAATTAGGGTCCGGATTTATACGCGCTAAAAAGTTCCTATATATGCATTTTTTATGCGCTAAAAATCTGCTATAATATGCTGTAATATATATGAATATATATAAAATATGCCCTAAAAACTAAAAATATGCGGTAAAAATTTAAAATATTTGACAAATACTGAGCATACCAAACACGATGTAGAAAATTTTAAATATCGCTTGGAAGTGTTTATTTTTGTAATTTTTTTACATAGAAACCTTAAACTAAGAGTTACATACATATTAAAAAATAATTGCAAATATGAATTAATCATTATATCATAAAATAATAATAAAAAATATGATGACTTGTTTTTCCGCGTTACAGTAAAGAAACATCATTTTATCTACGTTTTCCATTGTAAAATTGCGTCTCTCGGAAGTTAAAATTTTTTTTGTACATTGAAAACGAGCGTTCACGAAGTTATTGGAACATACTTCATGCAGCCTAAATTCGACGGGTTTGACTATAAAATCTTACTTATTCTATAGAGTGTGTTGTAGCCCGGGTTTTTCCGATGGTTCCCGGAACCATTTACGAGCTATCGATACTGCGTACTGTCCAAATCTTTTACTGAAGTTAGCAAAATTGAAAAATGTGTTTTAATAAAAGCTAATTGATGAACGATCTTCTAATCTGCTACACACGTCCTACACTCCAAAACGGCTTTAGAACTATCAACAATTTCTTGAAATATTTCTTTTAGTTTATTGAAATTTTCACAATAAAGTATTACAGCTTCAATCCAAGTTCTCCATCTAGTAATTATGGGTAGTGGTGGTAATGGCAATTCAGGAGCGACTTCGCTTAGCTTTTTCCCGCTATTAACTAGTTTGTTGACCAGGGGATATTCTATTCGAACCAATTCTGCTATTCTATGTAAAGCATGAGCCATACTTTGTCAAATGAATCAAATCGGGGTAAAATATTTTCAAAGCCTGTCCTGGTTTAATCATGTATGTAGCAGCATCTGATCCTAGAAGTTTTACATTTTCTGACTTTACAGGTTGCGGTGCGTATAGATATGTTAAACCTTCATTAACAAACCGGGCAACAGTGGCGTGATTAGTTTTTTCTACTGCTTTCGTTTGAATCAGGTAAGGTAACGGAAGCTCCGTGTCACTTAATACGTCGATAATCAAATTTTCTGTTTCGTCCGCATACATACGTCTGCTCTCTCATCGACGGAAATCCAAATATTTTGGGAAGCAAACTTTTCTTTAACTTCATTCATTCACTCTTCGTAACATTTCTCTAAATAATTTTTACGTAATGTTACAATGCTACAATTATACAAGTTTCTGGATTTGTCTGGTCATTCTAATAGTATACCTAGCATTTTTTTAGGATTTACTACTATTGTAAGACTTTAAATTCTTAATCCTATAAAAGATATTTAAGCCGTTGTTGTAAAACCATTCTAAGAATAAGAATAAGAAAATACAAGTTGCATTTTACACCCACTAGGAGCGAGTTGCTACGCAGAAAAAGTAAGGAATATGGAAAATAAGTACGAAATATGCTGCTATATCACGAAATATGTAAAATATGCGAATATGCGGTAAACATCCTAAATATGCACTTATATGCGGAATAAAACTTTGTAAAGTAGCTCATTTTATGTTAAAACGTAAAAATCCCGAATTTTGATGTTCTATGTAACAGCAAAAAGAATAGGCGAATACATATAAATCCGGAACCTGGACTTATAATCAGTCTCACAGGGTTACCTAGCTACTGGATTAACGGAAAACTGTACGAAGGTAGACCTGTTCGTTCGCAGTGCCATAATTATTATTGTTCATTTTCAACATTTACCTCTATTGTGATTCAACCTAAAATGTTTTCTTCTTAAGCTTAAAATTCTTTATTCCGTTTGTTTAAGTTACCCACCAACGATTCCTTACTTACGTTATCTATGATACATATCGCATTACCAATGCAATAATGCAGTTCTAATGATCATTTGTAAGAGTATAAAACTGCTTGGGGTCAATAGTATTCATTGGCTTTGAGCAACTAGTTCGTGCCGTTTAATAAACAAATTTGTTTTTGTTTGCCATTATGTCAAATACTAAATTAAATTATGAAGATCCTGGAACGAAGCATTATCAGTTATTACTCCTAAAATGTGGCACAACTCGTTAAACACGCTGAAAAATTATTTTAAGTGTGGTGGGAACGTGAACGTGTGACTGATATACAACGGTTTACTGATTTATTAAAAATTTATTATTGAATTTAAAATTTATTAATATGGAAACTCATTTTTGTTACCTATTATATAGTATACAACAATTGTACACTACTATTATTATTTTTCGACATTGCAGGTTGTACAGACTATAATTAATTGTATTTGAATTTGTAACAAATGGTAAGTAATACTAAATTTGAGAAACAAATATATCCGCTAAAATTCAGTTTTAAGTGTGTTTCCAAACAAAACGCGGTCAAAACGTGCCCTGCTGGAGTTTGCAAACTTATAAACAGCAAGTAAATATTAACACTCTTAATAGTTTACATATGTGTTGACACAATCTATGACTAATAGGTTGGAGTGAAATAGAACCTGTACTTGTCGAAGAAATGTATATGCACTAATCCGGTATCGAGGTCAACATTTATTGCAAACAACCCAAACATTTTGGTTGTTTGTAATGAGATCTTAATAAAAACAAGTCACTAAATATTCTGCCGTCTATTATGTACTAGGAAAGATAGTAAGATATAAATTATGCATTACTTTTTATACTTTCTCGTTAAGTACCTCTCATACCTCGTTATTCCCAATCAAAGCTGGCGTCCCTCAAGGAAGTGTGCTAGGTCCGCTCCTATATGTACTTTACACTGCAGACATACCTATCTCACCAGGAATTGCAGTTGCTACATTTGCTGACGATACAGCAATTCTCTCGTCACATTGTGATTCGAACTTGGCATCTAGCTATCTTCAGACACATCTGCACAACTTAGAACTATGGTTTAAAAAATGGCGTATTCGCATAGACGAAACCAAGCCAGTTCACGTAACTTTTACGACAAGAAGAAGTATCGGCCCGCCCGTCGTAGTAAATAACAAGCAAATACCACAAGAGGACTCGGTTAAGTACTTAGGAATACACCTAGATAGGCGCCTTACGTGGAAAAAACATATATTCGTAAAAAGAAAACAATTGGGTTTGAAATATCGGAAAATGTACTGGCTCCTAGGACGTAGTTCACAGCTATCAATTGAGAGTAAAGTGCAGTGTTCGCTATCGTGATAGGCTTAGTGCCCATCCAAACTTACTAGTGGAGTGTTTACTCGACTCTGACGATGAAGAGCCTAGGCTCAAAAGATTCAAACCAATGGATCTCCCAAATCATTTCGTATAAGGTGTGTAAGTGTAGTGACAAAACATTTGTTTGTTTATTGGTCCTTTGATCATTTGTTGATTGTTTATCTACAAATAATTGTTTATATTCAACTCTAAATGTGTAATATAAGGAAAGTTTTCATTGGAAAACTTCCTACATGTCCTATATTCTATGTCAAGATATTTACTGAATGACACTTCGTGACAGATTGTAAAGTAACAAATAAATTAAAAAAGAAACTTTTTGAAATGTAATTTTACAACAAATACAATACAGTACAATTAAGAAGCTGTTTAATTTTAAGTTTCCATGGTCAAAAGTCCAAACCTCACTACACTAAAACTGGTGAAAGCAGAAACATTTTATTTGTTGCGTGTATCCAAGAAAAATGGAGTGTAACAATAACTTCTTCTTTCTTCTTCTTCTAACAGCCCTTCGTAGTCCACTCCTGGATGTAGGCCTCCCCCATACTATTCCATAGTTCTTTGTTTTGTGCTATCTGATGCCACTTGTTTCCTATATGTTTTCTGATATCATCTAGCCAACGTAATTGCGGTCTGCCAACACTGCGTTTATGAAGACGTGGTCTCCAGTGTGCAACATGTCTTGTCCATCTTGTATCTTCCAGTCGTGCAACATGTCCCACCCAGTTCCACTTCAATTGAGCTATGGGTTTTGTAACATCTTCGACTTTTGTTTTATTCCTAATATTCTCGTTTTTGATATGGTCTCTGAGACTTATTCCTAACATCATTCGTTCGATAGCTCTTTGTGTTGTCCTGAGTTTGTTGGCTGATTTAATGGTGAGCGTCATGGTTTCCATCCCGTAGGTCATTACTGGCAATATGCAGGTGTTGAATACTTTTCTTTTTAAGTTGATCGGAATTTTATTATTTCTTAATATGTGTGACAATTTACCTGTGGCTGCCCATGTCAACCGAACCGGTCTACTTATCTCAGCAGTCTGGTTTTCTTTACCTAATTTAATGCTATGGCCTAGGTATACATATTCCTCGATGTTTTCAATAACCTGATTTCCTATGTTTGTATCTACTTCTTCCTTTGTCATGATTTTAGTTTTATTTATGTTCATTGTTAGTCCAATTTTTGCCGATTCTTCTTGAAGTTCTTTTAACATATCTTGCAGTTCTTTTATATTTTGGCTGATAAGCACAACATCGTCCGCAAAACGAAGGTGACTTAGATATCTTCCATCGATCTTGATGCCTTTTCTATCCCAATTAAGTTTTTTAAAAACTTCCTCCAATGCGAGAGTAAATAACTTTGGGGAGATGGTATCACCCTGTCTGACTCCTTTTTTGATTGTTATTTTATTTGTTTTGATGTTTTCTGCAATGTTGACAGTCAACAATAACTACTTCAATATAATAAGTAGTGAAGTACAACAACACACTGATACCTTACAAACCGAGAAGGTTATTCTCAAATTAAAGAAAATATACTGAAATTTGAAGCTATCACCTGGGTCGTTAGAGAGGAAGAAAACTTAGTAATTACTGAAACGAGGGAAGCCTTTAAAGTTTTTACAAACGATCTCTAGGTGGCGCTATTGAGATGTAAAATTGGACATTTGCTATTGTGAAAACAATGGCAGATTAGGATTTGATAGAGTAGTTTGTTTACAAATAAGCGTTTAAAAAAAAGAATTTTTGTGAAAAATTGGAAATTTCACGTGCAGGTGTACGTTAGATGATTTTTTCCGATTTTAGTAAAGGCCTAACTCAACAACAATGCATAAAATCGCTTCGTTCAACTTTTGGTAATGAAGTACCATAAGGAAAGACTGTTACAATTGGTTTGTAAAATTTCGTCGTGGTCGTGTGTCCGTCAGTGGTGAATTTAGTGAAGGTCGACCAAAATCGGTTGTTATTCCAAAAAACAACAAATCCGTATACAACATCGTAACGGGTGACGAAACTTGTACATGTTCGTATAAACCGGAAACCAGGAAACACTCCACTGTTTGGGCCTGTTTGCGTGTTCCAAAATTAACCGAATCCCACAAAAGTTGTTCGTTCACGAAGCACTTCTGCGAAAGTGATCGCTTGTTTCTTCGGTTGTACTGGACATGTCGCAACCGTTCCTTTAGAGGATCGAAGAACAGTTAACGCTGAATGAAACAATTGATTACTTGGAGGAGAAGAACATCGAATTAAAGTCTCATTGCGCATATTCACCTGATTTATCGCCTTACGACTTGTGTTCCCGAATGTCAAACAAAAATGCGTGGACAGCGATTTTCATCACCTCAAGTAGATATTGAAGCCTTCAAAAACCATATTTTTGAGATACCAACTTCCGAGTGGAAAAATGTTTCGAGAATTCGTTTGAACGCATGTAAAAGTGTACAAATCTTAAAGGCGAATATTTTGAAAAGAATTAAACAGTTTGTTCCAAAAAAATTTATTTCTTTCTTAGTTTTTGTAAAAACTTATGAGGCTGCCCCCGTACTGATGATATCATCGAGGTACCATGCCAATCCAGCAACTGCTGCCACTGCTGCATTAAAAAAGGGACTGAGATATTATTAAGTGAAGTTGATAATGGAATGTCAAAATTGGTGAAAATTAAATACCCTGGGATATATTCAACCAATGCGGAAATATTTTAAATCGTGGAATGAAAATGTAATTAGAATGATTAATTGAAAATATCAGAAAGTCTGGCTTACCTATATATGGCCAAAGGAATCAATTATTTCCCTCCACAAGAAAAATGCCAATAGCGATACCTCTCGATTAATAGCCCCAAAAGCTCATGCACATAAAATTATGTTATATGCGATCCAGAACAAATTTCGAACATATACAAAATGACAATTGGCCCCAAAAGAAGCTGGCTTTGTTAAAAGTCGTGATACTCGATTGAGAATTCTAGAAAGTACTACCTTACAACGTTTTCATAATTTGAGAACCACCAAAGGACGTTTGATAATGCGAACTGGCACGAAGTTGTGGAATATTCTAATTAAAATGGGAATTTTACAACATTTAGTTCTCCTAATTAATACGACATTCAAGTTGTACTATCAAGAAGGCGAGTCGATTACCGTCTTGTTGGACCGACGTGATTAAAAGACTGCTTAATCCAGATGTGTCGCTAACGATACGAACTACTGCCATTTCAGACTTAGAAAATCAACATTCACAACCACTACACGTCTGCCAAAACGGCAAGATATAGGATGGAGGAGGGCATCTTTGAGATGATACCGATAATTTGTACACATTATCAAGATTGAAAGACGCCAAGTAATTTGTAGCGCTAGCATGCTACAAATAATACTATAGTTTACTGTGCTTGTGGAGGAAACTTTAAAAGCGTATTTTTAAATGTTAAAATCGACCTTTCCGTTTAGTGTACGATACATTGCTATAGTAGTAAGTGGTATCTCATCTAGTTATGTAAGTATGTCAGCCAGAATTGTTATGTGGTTCACTTAAGGTACGAAATCATCATAGAAAATAATTTACGTGTCAAAAGGAGCAATAATAGTTTACCTTAGCTACAAAACAGTATTTTACTACGTCCTAGCATGCCGGCCTGAGTGGTCTAGTGGTTATCGTACTTGTCTCTAAGGGACGCGGGTTCGAATCCAGCCGAGGTCTTTGAGATTTTTCTAGCACCTTCTGTCTGACAAGAAGTAAAGCCGTACGTCCCTTGCCACTGCGATGTATGACACGTTAAATATCCTTACTGGAGTTGTAATTACCCCAGATAGACAAAATTCATAATTAGGATGTACAATAAGCCAATAATGGCTGCAGTTAGAGACGGTTGGAAAACCGCGTCCTAGATCTCGCTCAATGAAACAACAACAACACACTTTCTCAGCATAATTTGAGTGTTTGTTGGTGTAGTGTAGTATACCTCGAAAGTTGAGCAGGATTATCATCATATAAATTACACAGACAATAATAAAAAACACATGGGATTCGAATTTGAAACAAAATTTAATCTGGATGCATTACTGAAGACCACTTTGCTGAGTGTGACCTCCAATCGACGACACGGGCCAATCCGAAAATTAATCAGAGTGTTGACAGTTCGAGAAACTGCGAAAACGTCAAACAATATATAACGATATCACAGACAAACACAGAAATGACGTTCTACAAGCTCTCTGCTCTCCCCACTCTTCTGTATAACATAGAAACCTGGGTGATGAGAAAAAACTAACAGGGAATTTGAACAGCAGAAATAAAATTTCTAAGCCTGTTTGGCGGGTATGAAAGACGAGACAGAAAGATAAATGAATAAAAATGGGAAAACTAGAAATAACAGGAACCCATGAAACAATACGAAACTATAGGCAAAAGTGGAAAGAACGTTTGGAAAAAATGACAACAATAAGAAAAACTTTAGAATACCTTTCGAGAGGAAGAAGGAATATACATAGGTAGACCATTACGAAACACTCCAGGCTCCGCTTAACTGTAAAAATAAGGATGAGGATAGCAACAAATCAGCAACCTTAGCGACTTTGAATTCATAAAGCAATGTCTGCGGTTTGATTGATCCATTCGCATACAATTTACGACTTACTCGGAAAGATCCATTGATCCAAGTAAATTGTGATAGTTGTACGTATTTGACACTAATTATTTAAAGTATTTTGTTGGAGCTAAATAGTCATTACTAAATCAGTTAACCTACACGCAAGAGTGACGATTAGTTTTACAACCAAACGTAAACCTTCTTCATGTGGTAATAATGGTGAAGTACTGCACGCCACGAAGCAGTTTGACTTGCATATCTTCTTCTTCTTCTTCTTCTTCTGTGTGTAGGCCAATGGCCTGTTAATTACCTACAATGCGTAGATTCTGTGAGTAATCTTGCATATATGGTTTTCAAATGTCCGAAGTTTCAAAATCGACATACTAAAAAGTTATGACTTATGTGATTGAATTGGTAGTTTATACGTTGAAATCTTAAATAATACCTTAGCTATATTTTTCCGTCAATATTTGAACGTTTGAATGTCTTCGGATGAATATTAAGTCCATGAAACTATATTTTACGAGCCTGGTCCCACTTCAGCTGGTCCACTTACAGACTTCTCAAGTATTGACACTCAATCAAGTGGAACCTTAACAATATTTTATTATAAGTATTTTTTATTTTTCATTAAACGTTTTAGAGATTTTTTGCACAACCTAAGGCCCACTAAGATAATGTATTCCCACTAAGATAATAAATTAAACATGAAAACGAAAAAAATGCAATCAGACTTCAAACGTTTACTATTTAACAGCAGCCTTAATTTTTAGAAGCATAGTATCTATTAATTCTGGCAGTCTTGTGTAGTAAATTTTTCCCACATTTCTTGAAGTTTTTGCCTTAGTTCTAGGATTGATCTGGCGGAAGTTGCACGCAACACTTTTTTCATTTTGTGCCAAAGTATCAGAATAATGGACATGTCAGGGCTAGTCGAAAACCACTCTAAGAGTGGAATAGTATTATCTAGGTAATAACCATTTTAAAGATCTTTTTACGTTTGACAAGAAGCTTTGTCTTATAGAAAAAGTAAATCCTCTACCAAAGTTTCTTCCATGATTGGCAGCAGAGACTATTTTAAGATATTTAAATACTTTTCTGTGTTAACAATGCCATCAATCCGGTGTAGTTTTCTTACATTTCTTGCAGGTATTGAGCTCCACTTCACGAGAGATGCTGGTAATTATACTTTCCTTTTTTCAACAATCTGGATAAGAAGCTTCATTTTCTTGACATAACTCTACTCTAGCTGCACCTACACAAACCGAGCCTCATCGCTGTTCAGACTTTCTTTGTCTATTTCAATCTGTTTTTCTTTTGCTTGAGTGTCAATAGTGGCTTTTCCTTAGCCCAAAACAAACTATGTTATTTTTTGAAAATTTACTTTTAGCCAGCCCTTGAAAAATATTGCGTTAGATGTTTCAAATCCTAAATATTGAGCTTCTCTATGACACGCAGATCTCGAAACACGTCTTCCCACAGCGTCTCTTCCGAGTACGCTCAATTAGCCGTAGTTGGTACGCCTGCTTTCCCTAATTATTCTTTTCATTGGGCGTTTATCAGTGTGTGTTAGTTTGGTTTTCTCATGTGCTGGGGATTTGAGGCAACTGAAGCACTAGTTGTGTGTAATCGCACAATATTTCTAACAGTATATCCTGATAACCATAATAATTACCCGACTTCGGAATTTGATTTTCCGATTTTTTATAATTTAGTAATTCTTAATCAATATGTTGTCTTTTACCTTCTTAAAGAGTACACTAGTTTTAACACTATTAAGCCTATGCCTACGCAGGAGCTGCTTTTTCGTGGCTTTACATAACCACCTCGATTGCCCCTTAATTTTATAACTAGTGCCAAAAAGTTAAATATTATTAAGACTTAAAAAATATAATGTAGCAGTTAGTGTTTCACTTTTTGAACGATTTCTAAAGGAATTGAGGTGGGCCAACTGAAACAGGACGAGGCTTGTAGAATTTATATATTTACCTTGCAAATATAACTGTTATCCTTAAATAACTATTTAAATATAAATAATATATTTTAACAGAAACCTTTTCAGAATAAAACTATATTTTCACAACTCTATAAAGTTTAAGGTAATCGACATGGAGAATGCTTATAGTTCTTGGCATTATCCAATCCTCTACAGACTTGGATTTTATTCATCTCACAGCTCAAAGAGAGTTTCTGTGTTATCACCCTTCTATATAACATTATCGATATTTATACTATGTATGGCACTAATTCAGTTTCCAAATATGGGTAGTGACGTATTTGAACTGGTAAATAACTTTGAAGCAATTTTTGGTTATGGGCAGGTAAAGATTTACAACATGTTTTAATTATAGATTATAAAATTATCTTATTTCTTATTGCAGATACTTGGAAAAATTGTTATCACTTTCAAAAAACAAGAAGATTTAACAAAATTACTACAGAAAACGAAGCAGTTTTGGAATACTGACATATGCCCTAAACATGTAAAAATAGAATTAGATCAAATATCAAGCAATGCAAGGGTAGCTGAAAAAATATTCGTCTGCTGCATGGTATTTTCGGTAATAGGAGTAATAATATACGCATTAATAGAAGATAGATTATTACTTGGAGTGTGGAATCTGAAAGGGTATAAGTTTCTATATAAGTGGACTCTACTTTCACAAATAATAGTAATTTCGATTGGTGGCTTCGCTGTATCTGTCTTTGACTGCATTTTCTTTACAATTTGTATTCAAACAATAATACAGTTTAAAATACTCTGCTGTTGTTTAACTGATATACCCCTCCCTAACGTGATATCCGAAAATGACCACGAGCAATTCTACAGCAAAATGAAGCTGTATATTAAACAACACAATATGTTGCTAGAGTAATTATAAAATTTGTATTTTGTAATTGAAGATGTAATTATCTTTATATTTCTAGATTCCTAGAAGATTTGCAAAGCTACTACTCACCGGTGCTTTTTGTCCAATGTATAGTTATAGTTCCCTTAATCTGTACAGAAATGTACGCTCTGTTGGATGTGTAAGTTTACAAATTGGTACTTAAATTATGTTCGGGGAGCATTTCTTGCGGCTTTGATGATATAAACGCAAACATTAATTATTAAATTTCAAACATGTATGATGTTAATGGATTACTCCCACATTGCTTGTTCGAATTTTTTTTTGTATAAACACAGTAAATAGTGGCGATCTTTAATTCTTTAAACCATTTTTGTGTAAACTATTGTTTCATGATGTCGTTGAAACAAGTTAGTGGCTTCCACACATATGTTCCAACATGTTCCGATGTTCCGGTACTGGGAATTGAACCCAGGGCTTTCAACGCAGAAGTCTAACGCGCTAACCTCTAGCCCAGGGCCGCGTCATTTCAATAGCTTAAGCTTCTGAAATATTTGAACTTGTTTAAATTTATACATAAAACCTCTTTCAAATGCCATAAAATTTTCGAGTCTGAAAGATTTTGCCAGTTCTGCTGTACCTTTTTTGGTAGGCGAATATATACTTAGGGCTGTTTGCCGGGAGGAGTTCTCTCATTTCTGCTGTTCTACTTAGTGGTAGATGGACTCCTCCTAGATCTAGAAGGAAAGGTTCTGTATACGCAAGGACACTGAGATGATCTCATTAAATAGGTAACTGGTAAATATGGAGGAGAGTTACATCAAACATGATGCAACAAAGTCTAAAGAAAGATAGAGAGACTATAGGTAAACCCGCCAAAGCGCCAAATACATAAATTTTAAAGTGTGAGGTAAGAAACTACAAATGGGTACAGAAGTTAAATACTACTTACTTTTAACCGTTATTTGGAAAATACATCAAATAAAGCAAGCGTGGCCTATGGATGATAGGAAAACTGTGGAGCGTTCAAACTTTAAGGGTAATATGGCGTACACAAAGTTTGTGATACCAATGGCCACATACACCTCTGTATTTGGTGGCAAAAAAACTAAAAACGGAGTCGTCAGAAAATTAACTTGGCAAGTAGTAAATACTGGATGTTTAAGTATAACAGGAGCAATGATCTCTATGCCCACCGACTCAATAGAAACGCTACTTAACTTGGCTTCACTACACTTGTAGAGGAAATGCAGGCTCCTGTGGCGGCATATAAAGTGAAAACGAACGGTTACGGGACGATCCTGTGCTTAACTAGGAGTATTTAACATGACATAACGGAAGAAACTTCATTTTAATATTTATTTAGGCAGAATGGTTTTCGACTGTAGAAACCAGTTGCAATATGTGATAAGGACAAAAAGAAAAAGAAGGAAATTTGAAAAGTCGAGGGTCTAAGTGATACACGGATGGATTCAAAATGAAAGGCATTACCATTAACTTGGGCAGTCTCAGTACCGCGTTCAAGGCGGAAATTATCACCATCATACCGTACGTGGTGGGGAAAGAATAATAGGCACATCTACATCACATCTGATAGTCAAGCGGCATTGAAAGCTGTAGAGAGTAATCAGATACAATCCAGAGTAATACAAGAGTAGCCTTGAATAGCTGATGACACAAGCAAAACACAATAAAGTAAGTCTGATCTGAATGCCAGGATATCAAAGATTCGAAAGCAATGCAAAAGTTCAAAAGATAGTGTTCGCAATATGTCGGTCTATGAGTATGTTGTATACAAATATATAGGTGACTAACGCTGCATATATGTATTAAAAGCTACCGCACTGATTCTTATGAAATTTGGCATACTGAGGTACATCGAAAATGTATTGATTCATACTTGTTCTCTAATCTATCCGAAATTGGAAACAGAAACGAATATTAGAAGTGTTTTTAGAAATCTATTTTCGAAGCAAGCACTTTTCACACTGGTAATGGGGAATTTCGTAACAAGCTTGAATTCAAATTATTAATATTTTGCCACAGGCTTTAGCTTCATAAAGGACAATTGACTTGAACTATAAGTTATTTCATAGCCCGTGGGCATTACAAATGTAATGTGGAAAAATACTACGGTTAAGAAATTTTTGAAATTTTCTAAAAACCCTTTTCGAAAGCGGCTCGAAAAAATATTCTTACATTTTGTGATCAGGCAGAAGTGTTCAAAATTTACAAAATATTACTTATTAACGGAACTCGTCTCTGCGATCTACTAAGAATTTTTGGAATTTTAGAGTTAAATGTAATAGTATGAACACAAATTGTGAGATAGAACAACAATATGAATGGAACATTTTCAACAATCTCTCATATTTTAGAAAGTAAATGTTTGAAAAAGAATTCTTCAGAGGTTGGTAAAATTATGTGACCAGAAAAAGGCCTGGAAGACCCACAAAAGCATATTTTAATTATTGGTACAGCATGTAATCACCGTGTATATAATACTGAAGCAGGCTAATATACGAAATGAGCCAGAGCGTACTGATATGACATACCATGATTACTTCGACCACACCCATACACAAGCTTTCAATGATATTAAATAAGTGTGTAGAAAAAAATTGTACGGCAGAACAATTGAACGCCGATTAATTATGTTATGTAATATTAATTTCTTTGGAACCTACGTTTATGTAAGCTGCTAAAAACGTTCTGCAGAATCAATACAAAAATTATTATTGTGGTTAAGCTAAACTTATATAACATTTTTTGTTTTCAGTACCAGTATGGATCAATTATTGCGGCATTCGCCGTCATGTCTGGCTCAAATTTTTCAGCTATCTTTCTACTGTACAGTTGCTGATTCGCTTAGCCGAGAGGTATCATATAATAATATATGTATAGTACACGTAACTACCATTTTAATATCTTATGTTATGTGTCTATTTCTGTTAGTAATCGACAAAACCGTATTTAATTGGTTATATGAAAAATATCTTAATTTTTCACATTTTTTAGGCTTTGGAAGTGGGAGATGCGATATACGGTTCTAAATGGTATTTTACTAACTTCTCTACTCTAGGCAAGCCAGTGACATTGTTAATTCAAAAATCGCAGCAACCCATCATATTTACGGCAGGAGGATTTTTCGAAATTAAAAGTAGTACAATCCTAACCGTACGTACCATTTGTACAAAATGTACTATAAAACAATTCACTCAATTTTAATGAGTTTGTCCTACTGATGCAATTAGCTACATTTTAAGAAGAATTACAATTGCAGGTGTTGAAGATGGCGTGGTCAACTTGCACTGTAATGAGAGGTTTAAAGGAGAAGAAATAGAAGATATGGAAGCAGCATTAATTGTTAGTACACTCTCTCAAACGCAAATTATTTAAAGAGCCTTCAAAAAGTTTTCAAATTAGGGTTGGCTGTGAATGCTATAAGGCATGTCATAGCTGTTATGTTACATACCGGCCGCACTTTGTGTTTATTTCTTCGAATGTAAACACAAGTAAAATGAACTTAACCTAAAAGCGTATCACCTCGCAATAAAACGCATTTTTAAAAGTAAACAGACAACAAACAAATTACAACAACCAGATTGAACAGATTTTGACATGTAAATAAATTATTTTAATTTGACAGTTGTTTAAATTGGTATATGTTTATAATACAATCTCACACATGCAACACATTTTCATAGCCTTCCCTAATATGAAAACTTTTTGATCACATGTTATTATGAATACAGTTTATCACTTTGTATACAAGGTGGTGAATTTTTCGATGTTTAAATTGGAATCTCGGGAACGGTAGGAGATACGAAGTCGGTTAAATTAGAGAAAAGTTGTTTGTGATTTATAATGAAAAAAGACTTTGACGGATATTTTTTAGGCCTTCTACATTTCAAGCTGCGACAGTCAACTTTTTTATTTCTTATGACCGCCATATTAGATTATCACCATTGGATAGACAAAAAAATTAGTTTCTGAAATTGGTAACCTTTTTTTCCTAAAAAAACTTCTTGAGATTTGAAAATTTATGTAAATCATTTATAAAATCTCGTAGGATTTGAAAAACAATTGAAACAATAATTAAAATGACATATTGTATTGCTAATTGTCATATAAACTCCTTAAATACGGAAAAAATTTTATCGGTCTAGCAATAACAAGATGAGAAATACAAAAACACCAGATGATTATTTAAATTTCAAAGTGCGCGCCGTTGTTTATGATGCAGAGGTTAGTCCTCAAACTCATTTCGTCCACTGCTTCTTGGATAGTCTGCCTTGGAATGGAGTCGAAGGCATTTTCGATATTGAGGCGAAGATGTCCCATATTTTCCGTCGGGATGCATAAACAACGTCTATTAATTTGACCCACAAAAAGTAATCCGTAGGCGTTAAGCACGATTATCGTGGAGGCCAACGAACAGGACCAAATGTGCCAAACTTTGAATTTTGAAAACGTGCATTTAAATAATCTCGAACAATGCGATCGTTGTGATAACCAGCTCCATCTTGCTGGTACCACTTCTGCTTTGGAAGGGTTATTAATGGTAATTCGTTTAGTATATCTCCTAAATTTGTTTGAAAAAAAATGTAAATATTCAGGCCGATCGATAAAAAATCAACCCAGAACCGCATTATCGAAAAGACCAGCTCATACGTTCAAAGAATATCGAACTTGCGGCCTAGTCTTTCTTATTAAGCGGGGATTCTGTGTTTCTTAGTGATAAAGATTTTCCCTGTTAAACATTTCTGAATTTGTAAATAAAGACTCATCAGTTCATAGTATTATACTGGAAAAATGTGGATCTTGCTGCCGTTCTTCACGAAACCATTATAAAAAGTCTAATTTTTTATTACCATCACCAGGATGAAGAGTTTGTATAGGTGTGAATTTATGATCAAGGTACTTATGTTTTGTGATGATAATCCTCACATACGAGGTGTGTGAATTAAGTAATGAGACTGATTTTTCAATTTTTTTAATCGAATACAATTACAATTCAACATTGTCACCTTCAAAGTAACTGCTTTGGGCAGCCACACAGCGCTGGAGACGGTTCTTCCACTCCTCATAGCAGTGGTGGAACTCGGATACTAGAATAGCCTTCAGCTGGCCGATTACAGCTGTTTGAATGTTTTCCATTGTCCCAAATTGACGTCCCTTGAGGTGATTTTTCCGTCTCAAGAAGAGTAAAAAGTCAGAAGGAGTCAAGTCGGGCGAAGAAGGAGGTTGAGGAGCCACAAGAATGTTCTTACTGGATAAAATTGAAATTGAAATTGCTGTGTGGCAAGGCGCATTGTCGTGATGCAACACCCAGTAACTCTCTGTAAAAGTGTTGATTAACCATTTGGGCTTGAGGCACAAACTCTTTGTGAACGACTCCCTGGTTATCAGAAAGGCAAATTAGCATGCATTTGTTCTTCGACTTGCTCATTCTTGCTTCTTTTGGCCTTGAAGAGGTTGAAGTGTGCCATTCCATGCTCTGGCGCTTGGTTTCCGGGTCATACTCAAACACTCAAGACTCGTCATCAGCAGTGACACGTTCCAGACAATGGTGGTAATTTTCAATCGATTCCAAATAATCAAGGCACCTTTCCCTCCTGATGTCCTTTTGGTCTTGCGAAAGGGTTTTCGGGACCATTTTTGCGCAGATTTTTCTCATCGTCAATTCATTGGGCAAAATCTGATGAACGATAGTGCGAGTCAAATTCAACTCTTCCCCAATCGTTCTGACTGTCAACCGGCGATCTAAACGCACAAGATCCTGGACATTTTTATCGGTTCTTGAAAATGAAGGCCTTCCACTGCGAAGTTCATCTTCAATCGACTCTCTTCCTTTTGAAAATGCCTTAAACCACCGAAAAACCTGGGTCCTTGACAAAACACTGTCTCCGTAGGCCTGCCTAAGTTTTGCAAAACTTTCCGTTGCACTGTGCTTAAGTTTGAAGAAAAACCTGATAGCACACTGTTGCTCGAAATTGAAAACTGTTTCACGAAAAAAATCGCTATGGATAACCAAATAATTCTAGCGAGTTCGAACTCTTACTGGAGGCGTATCACATATTCCACCCCCGCGTCCGCAGTGTTGCCAGATCGAACGCTACGCTACCAGTCTCATTACTTAATTTACAAACCTCGTATGAATCATCCATACTACACTTTTGAGAAATTTTTCGGTTGGAATTTTCTGGATCAATCGCTAATTGAGCCAGCACATTCAATTCATTAGCAATAATTCCTTTTCTATACGGCCCTCGCGGTCTTCTAAATCTGCCACAAACCGCCAAATTTCTTGAAATCTTTACAAACATTGTTCGCTGGGGCAGCTGTATTTCTCGATACAAATTTGCATAATTTTCAGCACTAACACAGAATTTCGACTATTGCGAATGTAGATATCGTACATATCCTGCTTTTTTTCATCGATGTACATCTTGACAATTACAAAATGCGATAAAAAAAACTCTACGTGCATCACTTAAATGGAATCTGTCTATTTTGTTATTAAAACTAATCATTTGTTAGTTGTCAGTTTCAATAGATTTATAAACGGCGTGCACTTTGAAATTTTAAATAATAATCTGCTCTTTTTGAATTTGTTATTTCGTTATTGGTAGACTGACAACATGTTTGCAGTATTTAAAGAGTTTAAATAACAATTAGTAATACAATCTCCCACTTTAATTATTGTTTCAGTTGTTTTTCAAAGCCAAAGCAATTTTATGAATTTTTTTGAAATTGAAACAATTTTTTGTATGGAAGAGGTTATATTGATTACCGATTTGAACAACTATTTTTTTGTCTATCTAATGGTGTGATAATCCACTGCGGTGGTCATAAGAAATAAAGAAGTTAACTATTGCAGCTTGAAATCTAGAAGCCCTGAAACATTTCTGTCAATATCATTCAATTCATAGTTACCAAAATGATAAAGTTACCAAGTTTTATTGAAATAGCCTTAAAGGTAGAGAATATAATACATTTCCAAAATCACAATTTTCAGTTTTTTCGTGATAAATCGAACGAATAAAAATATCCAGGATTTTTTCAGATTCTCAATTCCCAAAAAAAAAAGCGCAACTTTTTTTAACTTAATCGACCTCGTATCTCTTACCGTTTCCGGGATGCCAATGGTTCAACAGCAATGTATACACGTTATACGTCACAAGCACATGTTTAGGAGTATATCAAATAAAATGAAACTACCACACTTTTTTATTAGACTACAACTATGTACATGCAGTCATTTATTAGATCAATTGTTTGTCATTTTAACACTTTGTAATGTATTTAAGAAAATATATAATATGTCATATGTTATTATTTTCTACTGTCTATACGTTTTCAACAAATCTTCGTTTAGGTAATATTTAATAGAAATGGGACGTTCGGAGACGTTGCTTAGGTAAATAAAAGAGCTATAACAACTTCGCATACCTACTTACATTGCAATTTAGCTCATCAACAATTTCTTCGTTTCATTATTAGGCATCGGCTACGCATTCATTAAACCAAAGCAAATTATAAATTACCTATTAACCATTTTCAAACTGATAATACATAATTGGATAGCAAGCAATAATCAAGTATGTAGACGAAGCAAACGTAACAGAAAATACAACATATTAACCCCTTATTTCAATTTACATATTTGGATGGTAGTGTTGTTTTTATAAAATGAAACAATTTAGAATTTACTTCCCTACAAATTTATAATCTGCTATTGAAATCATGCTTGTCATGTTGCTATTTCCAGTTGCAATTTGGAAGCAAAGTATCTAATCTAATTATCAACATATCCATTTCGATGATTGTTTAAGGAGTTGTTGTAAGGCCTTTGTGCTACCTTCTATATATTGCAGATCTTACTTAAATCCAACAAGCAATAAGCGGGACTTATCCAGTGATACCGCTATTCGAACTCAGAAATAAACATAAGGCGGTCTTGGGCTAGAGGTCAGTGGGCTAGAAGATCTGGGGTTTACTGTCCAGTACCGAAATATCTGATCTTTAACGGCCGTTCTTCTTCGCAAAGCAACTGCAAACCAGCGAGGTATTGTGCCTAGCAAATTTTCTCTAGAGTAAAAGTATTTACACACCTCTTGGTTAGGAGCCCACGTTAATCTGTAGGTCCTTTATGTCTGTGGTACTTACAAACGCCAACACAGGCATGGGAGAGAAGATCGTTACGTTTTGTAGAAGACAAAGCACTCAAGAAGATGAAAGAAACGTAAAGCAACAAATGAATATTGAATTTTGCTGAATATAGGAAAATACCAATAGAACATTATGAAATATTAAACAATGTGTAAGATGATAACACCACAGCTTAAGATGACGTCGAAACCTTTCGTCTAGGTACTACGGATACAGATTTGGTCGCTAGAGTAGATTAGTAAAATTGTAGCAAAAGACCGCTAAATGACCTTCCCAATGTTGACAAATAAGTTGAACATGAATAATGAGGTCATTCGACAAATCTGATGAGAAAATTTAGGAAAACGAATCTCTGTGAAAAGTTCGAGCAGCACAGCTTTAAGAATAAGTAAACACAGACAAGAATTGCATTTTGCGTAAACTTCGCTCAAACGTACCGCGACCATGCAAATTTTCTTAACTGTATTATATTTGGTAATGAGTCATGGAAGTGTCAGTACAATCATAAGACGAAACGCTAGCTAGAGAATGCAGTGTATTGGTAAATCAACACTAAAACAAAAACTTTTGCTTACAAAAATCGAAAATGATAATAATGCCGATTACTTATTTTAATAAACAGAGTGAAATCTATAAAAATTTGTGTTTAAAGGACACACGGTAGATAATGGATTCTATATCTGGAAGTAATGAAGCGATTATTGCAGGGTTTTTCTCGATTGTGACCGCAACTTCAAGATAACGGTAGTTGGTTCTTGTTGCATGATAGTTATTGAGATCAATCTTTAGCGTTTGTTGCACTAAATAAGTGTACACTGTGGGTGTATTAAAAGATTTAATGATAAACGAATATAACAACTGTAACACAAATAATAATAACGAACTATCCTTGAATACATCGACCTCTCTTTAGTAGTGCATGTGGAAGAATGGTGATCTTGGTGTTCCTGGGATGCACTCCTAAACCTTTCTTGCTTTTTTTACAAATTTGCGGTTACGGTTAAATTCTTGGAACTTACCGTTACATCACCCTCTCGCCAATGGTAACGATAATTAATGGAAGAAATTTAGGTTTGGTAGCGATCTGGGAAACGAACATATCGTCCACTGCGTGTTGTTCTGGTTCCCGGTTGATGTGGTTGGTCGGACGTAGGTAAACCTGGCTCCGCTAGCATGGTAGTGGGAACCGTAGAAACTACTTTTGGAAGCTTTCGGCCATTATGTAAAGCAGGCTTTAACCTATTGATAGCAACAGTTTCGTCTTTATCCCGAATGAGCACAGCAAAGGTTCACTCGCTTCGTGATACGACTGGGAAGGGACCATCGTACAGTAGTTCTAGAGGGCGTCGTGACGCACCAACACTAATTCGCAGAAGGCCAGCTCGTGAAAAACAGCAGAGCGGTCGCCGAAAAATTCACCAGGTAAACGAATGTTGCCGTTGTCCCTAAATCTTCTTTCTGCGCCATGCGAATGCTAAGTAGTATCGTTGATAGCATTTCGACACAGTTTTCAGTTTCATGGCATTTGATTGCGGTTTTTAATTAGCAGTGAAAACGTTGGCCGTTGGCTGCTGGATGTTAAGCTGTAATTTTTACATGCGGTGGTGATTTAAGTAGGACCGAGGACCTTCCGCGGACGCTCGGCACAGCGGACGTATCGGGTCGAGCTCAGCAAAGAAAGTTTTAAAATCGCGGCAAATAAGCTTATTAAATTTCTTTAAAGATATGTGGAGTACATTTGCGTGTTCAATACACTTTTTTGGAAACGGGACGCAAAAGCAACTAGTCTAGATTGAATTAGATCGGATTATATTATATAATAACTTATATACGGTTTGAAGCGTCGGGAAAAATTCCGTGAAGGATGCCAGAAGTGGGTGCAATCTCGGACGGGCTACCTGCGTCTACCTAAAAATAGACGGCAACGAACTCATAATGGCTAGGAAGTACAGCCAGCACAAAAACATATTTCAAATACGTCAGCTTGGTAAAATAATTTCTCTAACTATAACATTTCTTTTATTCGGGAGCATCTCAAAAGATTAATAATTAGATCAGCGGTTAGCCTACAGTTAAGTTCATTACGCATCAGTTGTGTCATTAAATTAAATTAGGATAGTTCTCGGGAAAAATTCATTAGCGAGACTCTGAAAATTTTCGGGGCAAGCAATTACGTGCAAATGTGAGGGGATACGAATAGAGGATGGAAGATAGGAGGAATACATACACCACCCGGCGATCTACCAAAGGTGGAAGAATAGCGACCGACGGAGAGCACAACAACACTGAGGGAGCTGCAGGACAAACAGCAGAAAAAAAAGCTAAGTGATTCATAGCTTAAATAGCCTTCTGTAGTTTTGTGTAGTCCTTGCAGCCGGCACCGGCATTGGTAGTCTAACAGGAAAATTACTTACCTAATTAATTAGTAGTATTTAGTTTATTTTGATTACTCACAAAATTGAAATTTTGAAACGTAGATATTTCTTTGGAACGATAGTACCAGGTCCACAAAACTTTCATTTTAGTTAAAAAAATAATAATAATAAGGATACTATTGGTACACAAATTCTAGGTATAGCCACTTTGCATGTAAGCGTGTTGCTACGATATGTGTTAGATCGTTTATGCGATGGGAATCGGACATGTATTTAATGTATTAAGCGGCTCACGGCATCAAGAAGTAAACGCTGGGCATATATTCTAAGAGAACCGGACGGCCACCATCAACAGCCGGAGTATGCCATGTGGGCGGAGGAGATGCAGATCGAAGGACGGCGCTACGCGGGGCGTACATCTTTGGGGGGGGGATATGCAGGGCGCCGGCATGCCTGAGGAGACATGGGAGGACTGCGTGCGACAAGGGGCGGATGTCCGAAGAGGGGTGGGAAAGGTGTGTGCGCTGGCTGAGGAGTCCGCTCAGGAGTCGACTGAGGAGAGCCGGGATGGCGAGGAGAAGGTGGCGGCGAAAGGGCGAGTAGGAGGAGGAGAGTGAGAGACGCAGCTACCAGTGGGCAGGAAAACGATGGCTATCTGGCTGTCAACGGCAGAGGGGAGGGTTGGGGATACTAAAGAACTACAATCCAGAATCGACCTTCCAACTAACTGGTAAAACAGTGGTATTCAGTGCGGCAAATATTAAGTGGTTAATTAGTTATTAGAACCCTAAGATAGGAGCACTCTGTTCCTTTAAACCAATGGCCAGATGGGAGCTACGAACACGGGGAAACTTTGACATCAGGGCTTATTGGGGTCAAAAGCATAATCGCATAACGGAGAGTGTGACTAAGTTTGGGAGTATATCATAAGTAGGTTATTAGTTATTAGGAAACTCAGAGATGTGCAATCAGTAACCAGTAACCAATACATAGCTGTGACATAAGAATAATGTGAACCTTCAGTGACCTTAGAACAACACATAGATGTGACATAATAACAATGTGAACCTTTGATACCAAAGCTTATTAGGGCTAACCGCAAAACCGCATAACGGGCAGGTAACATAAGTTTGAGAGTAAATATTAAGTAGGTTATTAGTCATTAGGAAACTAAGAGACGTGCAATCAGTACCTTAGAACAATAGATACATGTAAAATAAGAACACTGTGAAACTTTGATACCAAAGTTTATTAGGGTCAAATGCATAATCGCGTTAACTAGATAACACCTACGAACACTGTAAATCTCGATCCCCAAGATATTAGGCTCAGAGGCGTAATCGCATAAAGGTCAGTTTAACTCAGTCAGGGAGTACCTATTAAGAAACTATTACATCCTAGGACACTAAGATAGGTGCACTATGTAACCTTAAAAGACGAGATAAATGTGAAAGCAGAACATTGTGAAGCTTTGCTATCAAAGTTAGTAGGTTGAAATGCTTAAGAGCATAACGGTCTCCGGTACGTACTCAACAACCCATTGATGCGTATCTTACTAACAACCCGGTGTTGCAGCAGCGGTATCTTGCGGTATGTATTGCAGACATGTTAACGTTGGGCAATGCCCCACCCGAACCCACCCTATCCTTGAATCCCTACCCACTTACTGGCATGGGGTGGGCCTGGCGTATCCAGGATTGACCCTCGAGTCGGCTCCATGTCAGATGATGATGATGATGGTGATGATGACGGTGGTGATTTAAGTAGGAACGCCAAAACGCGCTATCCATCTGCTGAAGCACGCTTTGGCTACCGTTTCTGCGGTAATGTCTTTAATAGCTATTACTTCCGACCACCGGGTAAATCAATCTACACATGTGAAACAATATTTAACACCTGAGGATTGTGTAAGCGGTCCAACGAGATCTACGTGCACGTGCTGGAATCTTGCATTCGATGCTTTAAATGTCCCGAGGGATGCCAAAATTTGGTGGGTAACGCTTGATTGTTGACAGGGAATACAGCTGCGGGTCCATTATCTGCAATCTTTGCCGATTGACGACCACACGAACTACCGCGTAATAATCTACGTTGTTGTTCGCATGCCTTGGTGTGCTACACCACCCCACGAATTAAAAATTCCGCGTCGAAACTGTTTGGTTACAAATGGTCGGGCTGTCTTTGTGGGAAAATCGCCATACATTTCTACAGGGGGTAACTGAAACTTTTTTAACTGTAACAATGTGATGGTCTGTAAAATATGTTGGAGTTCATCGGTGGTACTTTGCGATTCTGCGAGGGTTTGAGGATTAATGGGTTTTCTTCTAACCGAGAAAATGTATCGACCGCGATGGTCTTTAACAGAAATGTGTAGGATATCCGTAATAAATTGACCGATGAAAGCCAAACGTCGGAACTGTCGCGGTGAGGGCTTTTGGGGTTTTTGGTGAAATGCAAAGGTGATAGTTAATGATTTGAATAAATTGCAGAATGGCATCCTTTAACTGCGAATCGGAAACGCTTTACCGCAGTATAAATTGTAAGTAGCTTACGGTCGTATGTATTGTATTTACGTTGAGCGGAAGTACATGCATTTGTAAAGAAAGCAAGTGGTTGCCATAGTAATGACATTCCGTAGGTCCGTGTAATTTACGGATACGGTCAAATTCTTGGATCTTACAGCTACAAATCAATCAAATAAGCCACCTGACTTGGCACCAGCAGACTTTTTCTCCTTCCTTACGAAAACTGTTCTCAAATAGAAACGATTTAGAGCGCAGAAGTTGTTAGGAAGAACGTAACCACTTAACAGTTTCTTTGAGCTCCTTGGTCGAGTGTTTTAAAAACTTTTAGACCGTTTCACAGTAAGTGTACTATAGTAAATTTACTTTATATAAATATAAAATATTTTTCAAATTACTTAAATGGTGTATCTTTTTATTGTGCCAGTACGGGAAGTAAACTGCCAAGATCCTTACTTAAATAGGAATTTCCTTAAAACGGCATAAGGAATTAACTCCCTACATTTGTCAATGTAATTTTTAAACATCCTATATATAAATAAGTAATATTTTATGTAGTAGGTACTCTACAAAATCAGAATTTTTTTAACAGTTGGAGTTTATGATTTTGCTCAACCCTGTTTAATTCAATTTTTGGATATATAGAGTCGAAGTTGCTGTTACTTTCCGTAAACTTACCTTCTGCACCACGGCATGGTACCATGGATAACATGATGTGATTGTATTGTATTTTATTGTAATTGAACAAGAGCTAGGTCGCAGTTTTTAAGCATATATTTGCACACCATATTATGCCCATAGTAGTGACCTTGAACGTGTCACATATCGCAGTGGCACAGGACCTACAGCTTTACTTCCTATCTGATAGAAGGCACACTTTCATATTCTTTCTCGCTAGAAAAATTTTACCAACTTTGGTCGGATACGAACCCGCGTTCCTTGGATCCACAGCCAAGTGCACTAACCACTAAACCACCAAGGTGTGATATCGACTGCTAAATTTTTATTGGCATATTATTGTAACACCCAGTGAGTCGTTATACTTTCTTGAAAATTATTCGGCTGCCACATAATGCTTATCGCAAGAAAAACTACCCACGTGCCAAACTACGAGAGCGGTTTTTAGCAAGTGATAAGTAAGAACATTTCCCAAACCGGAAATATTTAGAATTACGTATGAGCTTGTATTTAATATGAAAAAAGCAGTTTAGTCTACGCATGTGTATTCATTAATGTACCCGGCCGCTGTTTTAAGGAGTTCGTTAATTGAATAATGTGATTTCTTAGATATAAAGCTAAACCTTCAATGTAGTAATATCTAAACCCCATTAAAGTCGCCTGTGCAGCTATATTTATTTCACGGCTGAAGAGTAGGAAATTCCTGAACAGCCATTGAAATGTATTTATATAGGTAGGCTTACTTATAAGTTGACTTGTAGAATAAGAGAAAATCTAATCAACTACTCATTACGGCAGCATTTTAAAATGAAATAGTAGATTTTGTTCTATACTTTGGCAGTTTGCAAAATGGAGCGTTGGTCAACAAAACACCGCAACTTTTGTGTTGAGAAATTTATCGAATTTAACTCAGTCGTTGTTGTCCAAAGGTGTTTTCGGCGCCAGTTTACTGTTCGTCAATTTCCTCAGCGTAAGGCCATTCTGCCTTGGATTTGTAAATGGAGAGAACTAGGGTAACTAAACAAGAATTTTCGACTTTCTGATGATTAGAGTTGCATTCTGTTGCAAAGAAGACTCTTCGAAAAGGCTTGCAGAAAAATCAAAACGACAAGAGCATGCTAAATTGTCCAAGCTGGTTTAGTATTCTAAGTGTCTGCCATGGAACGCCTTTATTTTTAAATTTTGTATAATCACTGTAATGTAAACTAGATCCCTTTAAAGCAATTTCTTGAATATAATTGGTATTTTCATTGTAATATTTACCTACTTTTCAGTGTCTCTCAAATCTCATCTTTTTAGCCACTAGCAGTTCTAGTGCTCCAGCTTGGCCGGCATTCTCTTTCTTCCTCCTTTGCATTATCCTGTTGATTTTACATCATTGTGGATTTCAATCTTGCTGGCAAGATAACCTACAAGATACACATTACATACATTATCCTGACTAGGCTTTCTGCAGTTTTCCTAGTCTGTACCAGGTGAATGCCGGAGTAAATATTTCCAAGTCAATCTACAGTGAAACTTTAATTTTTAATCAATAAATACAAGGTAAGTAGGGGTAATTGCGACATAGTTTTTCAATAGTTGGCCTTTAGTGCCAAGTATCACACCAGACTTGGCATTAAGAAATTCAAAAAAAATCACACATATTTATACAAACTGTTGTCGCTTATAATAAATATACATTACATTACATTACATTTGCCCCTCTCATTGGGGTAAATGCAACAATGGTCTGGTATGTGTAACTAGTTCTACACATAATATTGAATGGGGGCAAATGTAAAAGGAGTGTTTATTACCTAACATTTGGTGCATAATTGACCAAAATATGTTCATAAATAAGCGAGATATGAACTTTTATATCTAAAATCAACAATTATTCTATAAACTCTTATTAAAGCAAAGGTATGTCAGGAACATAAAATAATGTTTTTATTCAAAAAGGTTGCAACAAGATAAACAACTTGAACGTTACATTCTTTAAATAATGAGGCCGAAAATTCCATAAATCCTCTCTTGATAATGGTAGGGTCAGGTAAAATTTTTTTAATATCTTTATCAGATACGGCGTCGGTGTCGGCAAATACGGGCCACACAAATTTAATGTTATAATCACCACCGCTAAACTTTTTAACGTATTTAACATCCCATCCTTCATCACTAGAGTGCAATATTGCACCAACACCTACTTATTAATGCCAACTTCATCATCTTCTCTAACTTCTTCTTCTCCAACTTCTTCCTCTCTAACTTCTTCTTCCAATTCGTCCAAGTATTCGTCAGTTGAATCTAAGATTCTATCTTTATTTGATCGTTTTTTTTTTCTATTTGACAACTTACTCATATCCTCATTTTTCTTGAATCTTTCTACAACTTGTAGCTGCGTAATAACTTCGGCGCCGGCATAAACTCGTTTGCGACGTTGATTTTGAGGCGGTTGTATTTGATTTATAGTGGATAAAATTAGTTTTTCTAGGCTTTCATTACTGTTGTTCCTAGGTTCTTCGACTTTTGAAGATGTTGAAGGCACTGGATTATTTTGGACGTTAAAGTCTTCGATGGCTGACGATGTAGAAAGCACTGGAGCATTATTACTACCGTTTTCATTCAAATTGTCAGAAACATGATTCTGTTGTTGTTTTGCATTGCGCCAACGTTCTAAAGCATCAGGCTGAAACTTATCATCTTCAATGACTTTGCTGTTGAGAGTATATATGCCTCCTTTTCGAAAACCAGTTTTAATCATTTGTCCTGTAATATCGAGCCAAATGTTTCCTAAAAGTTTTGAAAATATTGACTTCGGTAGTTTCCTACCCACTTTTTGTCGCTGCCAAGCCACCAACTTCTCATTCCATTTGCTTTTGAATGATTTGAATACGGATAGGTCTAGCGGCTGCAAAAATGACGAGTTTGAGGGGGGGTAAAGTTTTCTAATCACAATATTTTCTTCAATAGCCCCTGATATGAGTTGTTCATCGATATGCGCAGAATGTCCATTGTATATTATTAAAACTGGTCGTTCTTCGCCAAGAATGGGTAACACGGTATTGAAAAAATAGTTTCGAAAATTTCACTCTCCATCCAACCCTTTTTTGAGGCTGCATATACTATGCCCGGGTATCCTGTACCTTCTGGAGCACATCAT
The DNA here is from genome assembly GCA_014611495.1 of Limonius californicus. Taxonomy (NCBI): domain Eukaryota; kingdom Metazoa; phylum Arthropoda; class Insecta; order Coleoptera; family Elateridae; genus Limonius; species Limonius californicus. The sequence continues at coordinate 41,365 of JABXWE010000982.1, forward strand.
TGGTTCCACATAAAGCGCCCCTTGAAGATAATTAATGGAGGCGCCTTTTCTCCGGCAGTATTCGCCATGGCTAGTATGGTAGTGTTTTTCTCTAGCTGATGTACTGATGGTGCGAGTAGCAGGCTTTCCCTTTTCACCCACGACCTTAACACTACCAGGATCGAGTGATAAGCTAGTCTCTCCAAATTCCATATGCATTGAAGTTTATCTAACAAATTTAGTTCAGCTAATGTACGCTCCAATAATTCAAAACAGCCAAAAATAATGAATGAATCGGTAGCTTTTTCTTCGCGTATTCTACATTTCGTGGTACTTTTATGCTTAAATTATATCTTTTCTTGAACGGTAGACACCAATCTTCACCTGGAATGCCATCCTTGAAAGGAGTCTGTAGTTTATTAGATAAAACATAATTTCCAACCAATTGTAATATTTCTTTTCTGGAAAGGCCAATTTTTCTAAAAGTTTCGAAGAGTTCGCGAGTTTTTGTTCATGTGCAAGTGGAAGACTTATAGATATTTTGGATCTTTAGTGTGCTTTTTAATGTACTTTCTAACCATTTTGCCTAAAAAAATAGTTTTTGTTAAGGATCATTTGAAAACATATTTTGAAAATCAAATGGGGAAAAAGTAACATAGCTAATACATTTGCCCCACTATTATCAAATACATTTACCCCAAATCCCTTATTTGCTGAGGCAAATGTAACATATATCAGTATTCGAATATCATTAAAGCTATGTAACAATTTATAGCTTATTGACCTTTTGGAAACCTGTACGTAATGATAGATAACAAAACAATATAAACTTACCGCGAAATGGGAGCTCAACGGTTTTTTTGGTGAACGCTTACACCACATGATTGGAAGGTTAGACATGTGCAAGATTTTTACCGGCGATCAGATTCAAACTGGTTGCATAAACGGGTTGGCTGGCTGGCTGATGGCTTGAAAGAGCGAGATCTAGGACGCGGTTTTCCAAGCATCTCTATGCACTTAGGCCACATTTGGCCCATTGTACATCCTAACTAAGAATTTTGCCTATCTGGGGTAATTCCAACTCCAGTAGTGATTTTTAACGTGTCACACATCGCAGTGGCACGGGACCTACGGCTTTACTTCTTATCCGACAGAAGGCGCATTTTCAGATTTTTCCCGCTAGAAACATCTCGCCGACCTCAGCCAGGTTCGAACCCGTGTCCCTCGGATCTAAAGGCAAATGCGCTAACCACTAGACCACCGAGGCCGGCGCATAAACGGGTTTCTGTAGCATTAGTTTAGCGGAGTAGTCCATATACACTACCAAACCACAGAAGGAGTCACATTTTCTAGCAGTTTAAAAAATTTGTGTTCAACTAATACATTTGCCCCATTAATACATTTACCCTTATATACCTTATTCAACTTGTACCGAGTTTTATTTATCAAGTTCAGCTATTTAAATTACAAACTTGTACTAGGGTGTATTGTTTAATAAGTTTGTGAAAATGTTATGTACTTGTTCATTATGCTTTGATAACATAACTCGTAAAATTTGAATCACTTATTTAAAATAGTTATTTCTTAATTATGTAAATAATTGAACTTTATTAATTGCTAGGTACGCGACGGTTCAACACAGATTTATTTAATAAATAACACAATAAAATACAGATGTTATGAAGAAATTTAACTTAATTTAGACATCGTTCAGTTTTTTTTACTTTTAACCGATATTTTGCACAATCGAATTGTCATAAAGTTTGACGTGACTGTCAAATTTGAGGTACCTTAGCGATCCTGCTGTCATCTAGTGGTCAACATTTTTGCGTCCCCCGATCAACAATGTAAATATCAAGAGATCCAAAAAAAGCTGATCCTCAACGGGCTGTGGAATGAAAAGTCACGTCTTTACTAGACTAAAGGAATGTTTATGATGTCAGATAAATCAGTTACATATCTTTTTTTTTTATACGAATCTGACAGATTGTTACAATGATTTTTAATACATTTCGAAGAGCATTCATTACTGAATCTTGCTTTCGGAACGGCTTTCAAGTTGACGGAGAATGGACCTATTCGATTCCTCCTTGATTTGTGGAATTCCGAGAGAGGTATCCCAATGAAATTATGACATACATACTGAAAATTTTATGCTTTGTTTAAGACTATAGTCAGCAATTTTCAACAAACTGGAAGTGTTGGAAGGAAAGAAGGGTCTGATAGCCCAAAGAAGATAGTACGTGCTTTAATTGAAACTGTAAGACAACAAATTGAAGAGGCTCCAAAAACACCAGTTAGACATTTATGCCAGCAAGTTGATGATTTAAGCTACGGTACATGCCACAGAATACTAAGACAAGCTTTGCATCTGCATCCTAGCGCGTATACATTTCTTGGACATTCAAGTACTTGTTCTATTTCACTCAAACGTATTGGTCACATATCGCAACACAAACGTAAACTCTTAACAGTGTTCATATTTACTAAGTGTTTAAGTAATGCATAGAAACTAGACAGGCGACTACTATAAGGTGTTTGGACTCTAAACATGCGTAAATTCCAGCGGCGCACGTTCTGACCGCGTTTTGTTTGGAAACACCCTTACAACTGAATTTTAGAGAAAATATTTGCTTCTTAAATATTATTATTTATAGTCTTTACTACCTATAATGTCGAAGTATAATAACATATGTATACAGTTGTTGTATACTATATTACATGTAAAAATAATGTGTTTCAATATTAATAATTGTTAATTTCCACAACAATTTTTTTATAAATCATGTTAGTAATCCGTTGTATACCATACCAAAATAATAGAAGTAATTATAATTAGACTTCTTCAGTCACACGTTCACGTTTTCACCATCTTGAGTTAATTGTACAACGGAGTAACAACCGATAATGCTTGATTTCAAGATCATCATCATCATCATCACCATCTGACATGGACCCGACTCGAGGGTCAATCCCGGATTACGCCAGGCCCACCCCATGCCAGTAAGTGGGGAAGGATTTAATGGATAGGGTGGGATCGGGTGGGGTATTACACAACGTTAGCATGTCTCCAATGCATACCGCAAGACACCGCTGCTGCAACACCAGGTAGTTTAGTAAACTACGCATCAATGGGGTTGTTGAATACGTAGCCGAGACCGTTATGCGATTATGCATTTGACCCTAATAAATTTTGATATCAAAGTTTCACAGTGTTCTTATTTCACATCTATCTATTGTTCTAAGGTTACTGATTGCACATCTGTTAGTTTCCTAATAGCAAATATCCTACTTAATAGTTACTCCCAAACTTAGTTTAACTGTCCGTTATGCGATTAGGCATTTGACCCTAATAAACCTTGGTATCAAAGTTTTACATTGTTCTTATTTCATTGCTATATAGTGTTCTAAGGTTACTGATTGCACATCTCTTAGTTTCCTAATAACGAATATCATACTTAATATTGGCTCCCAAACTTAGTTTAACTGTCCGTTATGCGATTAGGCATTTGACCCTAATAAACCTTGGTATCAAGGTTTCACATTGTTCTTATTTCATTTCTATCTAGTGTTCTAAGGTTACTGATTGCAGATCTCTTAGGTTCCTAATGACTAATAACCTACTTAATATTTACTCCCAAAGTTATTTAAACTGCCCGTTATGCGATTATGCGTTGGCCCCAATACACTGTGGTATCAACGGCTCACAGTGTTCGTATTTCACATCTATGTATTGTTCTAAGATTACTGAAGGTTCATATTGTTCTTATTTCACTTGTATGTATTGTTCTAAGATTACTTATTGCACATCTCTGAGTTTCCTAATAGCTAATATAATAACCTACCAAATATTTACTTCAAAACCTATTCACACTGTCCGTTATGCGATTAGGCATGTGACCCCAACAAACCCTGGTATCAAAGTTTCACAGTGATCATATCTCCCATCTGTCCATTATTTTAAGGTAACAGAGTGCTCCTATCTTAGTATCCTAACGACTAATTAACTACTTAACATCCACCGCACTGAGTACCCCTGCTTTACCACTTAGTTGGAAGGTCGATTCTGCATTGCACCTCCTTCCTATCCCTAACCTTCCCCTCTGCCGTTGACAGAGAGATATCCATCGTTTCCCCTCCCACTGGTACTTGCTTCGTTCCCTCCCCTCTGCCCTCCCCCTCCTCTCCCTCTTACTGCCTCCTCCTCCTGGCCATCCAGTTCCTCCTCAGTCGACTCTTGATCGGACTTTTCCGCCAGTGCGCACGCTCCTCCTACCTCTCTTCGAATATCCTCCCCTCCTCGTGCCCAGTCCTCCCATGTCTCCTCAGGCATGCCGGCTCTGTGCATATCCCCCCTCCCCCAAATGATGTACTCCTCGTGTAGCACGGTCTTCCGATCTTCGTTTCCTCCGCCTGCGTGGCATAGTCCTGCTGTAGAGGGTGGCCGGCCGGTCCGCTTAGAATGTGTGCCCAGCGTGGACCTCTTGATGCCGTGAGCCGCCTGATACGTTAAATACATATCCAACCCCCATCCCCTAAACAATCTAATACAGATCCTAGCAACACGTATACGGATCTGCGCTCTAAATTACATTAAATTAAATTGACTGAGAGTAAGATAATTACAGTAATTAAAGTAAGTAAAGGTACATGATGTTAAAGTGTACAAATCGTTTGTTACCTGTAGATGTTGCCATTGTCTAGACCTTAATTGTCCTTTTAACTTTAACTTTAAAGTTTAAAGTTATTGAGAGTAGATTAAACTAAACTACAAGATTCCAAGTTAATTAAAATCACATGAGACTGAAGTTTACAAATCGTTTTCCCTTCCTTTCTTTTTTTCTAATCAAAACAATACCAATTCATTAGTCAATTAAGGAGATTAATTTAAATTAAGTTAAGCTGCAGTAAGGGGACTAAAGAGGCTACCAATGCTACCACCGGCTACAAAAGACTACAAAAGACTACCAAAGGCCACTTAGGCCCTCACCACTTATCTTTGACTGCTTCTCCCACAGTTTTGTTGTTGTCTGTGTTGATCGCTGTTCGGTCCCTTGGATAGAGCGCCTGGTAGAGACGGTGATTTTCCTCCATCCTTCCTCCCCCCGGATCGTACCCCCTCGCACTTGCATTTAACTTTTTGCCCCCAGATTTTCCTCGCTGAGCAGTGTTTCCCGAAACGTTTTTCAAGAACTCCCGTTACCGAGCTCGACGCCAACCCTAGCGTCAAGGTCCAGCTGTTGAGCGTAAACCGCTACACTAGCTAGCTGACCTGTTATTGTGTAAGCAAAACTAAATAAACTGAATTTTGCAAAGTGAACTAGTCAGCTAAATTAAGTAGATGACTCAACTAAAGCGTAATTGAATTAACTAAAGTTTCAACCGCTAATTTTGCTGCCCTAGGAATCGTTTGAGATTCTCCCAAAGAAAAGAAATGCTATATTTTGAGAATTATTTTAACAAGCTCACGTATTTGAAATTTTCTCCGATTCTTTTGAGATGGCTGTGAATAGTGGATAAAGCAATTTATGACAACTTCACTAAATTCAATAATAATGAAATAATTAAGACCAGCCAAAACAAACTAACACTTTATTTTAAAATGAAAATAAAAGAATCTATGAAAGTTAAGTGTGAAACTTGAAAAAAAAACTCACTAAGAAAATGAAAAAACTACTGGTACGAAAAACGGATATCCCGGAAGAGGTAATTAAATATTTTTTTCAGCAACGCACGTATATTCGAATTAAATACTTAAATAACAAAAATAAATTTTACATGGTTACCGGAAAACGAAGCGGGGATGCAATTGCCGACAAAGTTCAACACAAATTAAGAAAAAATGTTAAATAAACATTACTATTTTTAGCAATTTATTTTATATAAAATATGCATTCTTTTAATAAAAACAACGATTTGTTTTATTGGTTCATCTTCGTGGTTTTATTTTAATTTCAACATACTATTAGCAGTAGTAAAATAAGAAATATTCACCTGCTTACATTTAAATTAAATAAATATAGATCTTTGCCTAATGCGATAGGGTAACCGTAGTAGTATAAAGACCGTGGTTGCAGAGTATATTCTAGAGTGTGAAATTTATTTGACAAATCCAAGTGCGGTTTTGGTTTATAACACTCACAGATAATTGAGCGAACCCACTTAGTTAACGGATTTGCTATTTATTTGTAAAGAGTTAATTGGTTACTACATTTTTTTATAATAAATTAGATGGTCTAGGTCCTAAGACGTTTGAACGCATGGATGGTTGGACGCGGTCGTTTGAACGCGATCGTTTGAACGCGGTCGTTTGAACGCGGAGACGTTTGAAGGCATGGACGGGTTGACGCGGATATACAGGGTGTCCTAAAATTAAGTACCCAAAACTATACTGAGGTGGTGGGGGTAGAATATTTAAAAATAATTAAGGTTTTCTTAATAAACTTATCTTGTGAAAAGCTTCGTTAAGAAGTAAAAGACCTTAAAGGGGGTACCCTGGAATAGGTATTTTAGACACGAGGAAACAGTAGTTTATCATTTGCAAAACTTCAGACTGACTGACACTTCAAAATTATTTTCTCTATCAAAGCCTGAAACTTAAGCCTTAGAAGTGAAATATCTCGACAACTGTAACTTATGAAAAAGAAACAAGAGGACCTATTTTCTGTATTTTTACATTATAATCTAAATTTCACGTTACATTTTTAAAATCTCGTTCGTTAAAAAAGTAGAGAATAAAATCGCCCTCTACCCACCAAAACTACACCAACAACAGAAATTTCTGACCCTTGATTATGTTTAAAAGGTGTGGGTTTACTAAGAGAGTAAACACTAACAAATTAAATTTATTACTCTTGGGCGTTTTGGTAATATTTGTCCCTTTAGGGGGCTGTTACTTCTTAACGAAGCTGTTTAGACCATTTATTAAAGAAACCCTAATTATTTTTTAATTCTCTACCCCTCAGTATAGTTATGAGCACTTAATTTTGCGACACCCTATATAGTACATTAGAAGTATCACGGTAATTGTCGTTTATTAATACAGCGAATGTTTGCTTCTGTCTTACTAAAATTAAATCTATACGAACACAATTAATCGTGTGTTGTAAATCTTCGGAATTATGAACTGAAGTAAATAAATAGCTTAACTTTGTGAATACATTTCTAAAAAAAACCTTTCCTTGATGTCTACTGCAGCTTCTTGTTGATCGTGAAAATTTAGGAATTACTTTTCCGATATTAAAAGGAATTGTACAGGTTTATTTAAAAGTAAGAAACAAAGTTAATACATTTTTCTTTACCGCTTTGATTTGCGAGCACACGCTCGGATACGTAAATTGATTTAAATCTAAATTTCGATTCTAAAGTCAAAATTTTGAAAAAAATATTTACAAAAATTAAACTTTGCGGTAAACAACTACATCTCTGAAAACAGGGGTTTGAATAGGTAAAGTAGTTAACGCAAATATTTAAAAATGACATTTATTATATGTATAAATTATAAATTACAGAAGCCACATATTAATCAATTAAATAATTGATTTTCATATAGTAGCAGAAATAGGCCGACGTTAAATAAAACAAACAAACAAACAAACAAACATTTATAAACAATAAAAATATAATATGTAAATGTTTATCTACAGCGTGTCCTGGAATAGTACATTCTGTAACGAGGTTGGAATGGAAATTCGATGCGAGTGTAATCTTCCGAAGGAACCGAGCATCGAATTTCCATTCCCAACCGAGTAGCACACTATACTTTCTCAACGACCGCAAGATATGTAATAAATACAATAAAATTAATAAGATTCGTAAGAAATATTTACAAAGAAATTGCAAAATTATGACGTTTCAAGTCAATTGTTAGTCATGGATTCCTAGACTAACTGCTTTTTTTTGTTGTACTGTTACGGAATATTCATTCCATAACTAGTGATAGAATGAAATACATGCAAAATGTATAAGCCGCAAAGTGTTTAAGAATATTTATTCCATAACAAGTGTTAGAATGTTAACTTTCTATTATC
>JABXWE010000985.1:0-31979 GCA_014611495.1 Limonius californicus
CACCTTCATTAATGAATTCGATTTGCGATTGTACATCCTCGTATTCTTGCCATGTGGGCTCAAATTTTAATAAACGAAGTTGTACTTCTTTTAGGTTGCTACTCTCGTCGGATATACCTTCAAAGTAATTTTTAAACCTAGTTAATCGCGCCTTTATTTGACTTCTTTTATTTATTAGTGATTTCATATTATCTTCAACAGTAATCATTTTAAATAATGTTATTATATGCAATTTAATGCTATTCCTAATTACGATGCGAACAAAGTGGCTTCAATTAGCTACTTTGAAATGTACACACCAACACAATAAGTAATGTAATAAATGATGGTCAAGGTAATAGGAATTAATATAAAGGAAAGTGGAAAACTCACTTACGTAGTCTTCATTGAAAGCAGATCGCTCTGATGATGATACTGCAACATCAGTAGGCGGCTGGTTGATGGACTTAATCCGGCTCGTCGAAGGACCAAAATGTGGCTCAATATACCACAATGTTGTAGTTTTCAATTAAACACAACTTGTTATTTATAAAGTATTTTATTTTAACTATTTTAATGTTGCGAGTCGAAACTGACTTGCTTTGAAGAGTGAAAAATTTCAACTAACTGGTCACCACACATTTTGTGACCAGTAAAAGTGGCATCTACCCTGATCATATTACAAAGAGAATGCCGTCCTTATTTTTAGGAAACCCAGCGGCTGCACTCATGTGGTTACAATAAATTATGCCAAATAAGTGAACGCAACAATTACTGTATGATTTCTACAAAATTCTTATTTCAAGCCAGCTTTCTAATAAAGAAAAATACATAAAACACGGTATTTCAACTTTGACCCTTTGTCGGTGTATTAAACCTCAATCTCGATTCTAGCGCCTTGGTTTCAAACAAGATAGTTATGTAGTATGAATTATGCTTAGTTTCATATGAAATGCACCACCCATTAAAAATAAAGCTACATGTTGGAAAATGTGCTAAAATAATGTTTTATTGTTGCTTACGAAATGATCACTATTTCCATTAAAATTAAGTGGTTGTGGTGTTCGTCTACTGTCTCTCATTAACTTGTTGCTTAGAAACAAAAAAAAATCTAGTAAACATTAATCAGTTGTTTCGAGATTTTGTTACATTTTGTGAGAGAATTAATGAGGTCGAATTATCGGCATGAAACAAGCTGAACTTTCTTTTCGTGAAATTGGTAGAAGGGTAAATCTGGAACACACCACAGTTGCACGAATATGGTCTGCTTGGTCAGAAGAAGATATTCAGCGACATCGTCCAGCTGGTAGACCTTCACGTAGCAGCAATGTTCGTGAAGATCGACTTCTTCGAAGAATGGCTACAAGAGATCGCTTTCAAACAACAAAGTCTGTTGCTGTAGACTCGATGCGGCCTCTTCACCGCCGCGTGTCATTGGCAACAATTTACAAAAGAATCTCTTCTTTTGGACTGCGATCCTACCATCTATTGCAACTACTCCCTTTAACTGCAAATCACAAGGCTGTTAGGCTTGCTTGCTGTCAAAAGTGGCAGCATTGGAATCAGCAATGGAACGATATTGTCTTCAGTAACGAATCAAGATTTTGTTTGTGGGCAAATGACGGCCGTAGGAAGGTACGTCAATATCGAGGAGAAAGACGAAATTTAGAGTTTGTTGAAAGACGCCATATAGCTTTAACACCTGGTGTTATGGTTTGGGGTGCGATTTGTTTCGGTAGAAAATCACGTCGTGTGTTCGTCCCAGGCACTTTAAAAGCTCATCGCTATATTCATAATGTCCTGGAACCGGTGTTAATACCATTCATGCAGACGTTGCCAAACGGTATTTTCCAACAGGATAACGCACGTTCACACACTCCAAGCATTACCAGAATGTACCTCCAAACATGTTGCCCTGGCCTGCACGATCACCGGACATATCGCCGATCGAACATTTTTTGGACATGATGGGCCGTCGACTAAGATTATTGCCAAGAGCTCCTAGAGGAGCTAAGGCACCAACTTGGGGTTATATGGAACGAGATACCCCAGGAGAACATAGACCATTTTGAAAACTTTATCATTTCATGCGCAATAATGAAACATTATTTTAGCAAAGTTTCAAACCCGCGATTTTATATTTAATGGGTGGTGCATTTCATATGAAAGGAAGTGTATAACACATCGCTGTGTGGCAACAGCTTCTAAATTAAAAAAAAAAGAAATATAACGCCAAGCAGTTTTATAGTATTAAAAATACAGACATAACAAACTGTGATGTCGCTAGTGAATTAAGCTATATTTTGAAACTTTCATTGTTATCTAACATAATAATCACTGTGTGGAGAATACTAAACTGCTACTGGTAAGCAGATTTTAAATTGTTTGAAATCCATAAAACTCGATTTTTCATTGGTTATGCGCTTGTCTGCGAATTAAACTACATTTCCATTGTCCCCACCTTTGTTGATATATGAAGTAATAATCCTGTGTCCCTGAATGGCTTTATGCTACATGAAGAAACCTTCGAAAGCTTCACAAGAAGACGGGTGAACAGTCAAAGCTCCCAACAAGCAAAAGCTGATATAGTTGCAAGAAATTGTAGGCATGTTATCTGGACACGGCCTCTAAGGGTCGATCCACACTATAGTGCCGCTCTCGATACGGTCTCGATACGCACTCGGTTCGATACAATATTCTTACAGAAGAAACAAATGAGTCTATTCACACTATCGCTGTCGCTACGATATCGATACTATACCGCTCCAATACCGATACACCTCAAAGAATATTTTATCGGAGCGTGATCGGACTTGTCAGGACTTGTAGCGACAGTGTGAATATGTCTTCGATCTCAGTCCACTCCGCTTGGTGCTCGATTTGATGCAAACCACCAATTATTGTAGCAAATATCATTTCAAATTTACCAGAATCCATTCTAAAATACAATATGAATTTTTCTTCATCGTCAATTAAATGGCGTTAGGACGTACAATATTCTCCTTCACTTTTTCTTGCTTGTAAACGTGGATGTACCCACATTCGTCTTCTTCTTTTTCTCTGTGTTTTGATGCTTCTTGACCCATCGTCTAAAAGAATGGCTATCAAAACTAATTCTTCAGTAGAAAAGTTAAAAAATGAGATTTTCACTTTTTGCATCGAACTTGTAATATTGATGATTGATGAGAAACGACTGAAGCGAGACCGGAGCCTGAACGGCAATGTGAATATGAGGAAATTGTATCGAACCGAGACCATATCGAGAGCGGCACTATAGTGTGGATCGTCCCTAAAGAAGCACACGAACAGGATGGGACTGACAGACGATCGCAACTCTTATGGTGCACAAGTGACGCGAAGCACACGAACAGGATGGGACTGGCAGACGATCGCAACTCTTATGGTGCACAACTGACGGCGCGAATAAAAAACACGTGCGCTGTCACTGTCATGGTCTGGCAACTTTAAGATGATCTATGTCGGGAGACTTCCCATCTGACATGGTTAGAATTAGCAGCACCCCAATTGTGGACGTTCTCAAGTTTGTTTAGAGAGAGACTTGGATGACTGCAACTGCTTTGACTATCAACATTTCTTATATTTTGAGAATTACCAAGAGCATATACTAAATGCCCATAGATAATATATTAAGAATAAATTGCTTGCCGAGCTTCTGTCTGGTGAGTAATCGACGTGGCGAGCAAGTAGTTGTCGAGCACAGAGGCCCGCGAGTAAACGCCAGACGAGCAAACAAACGGTGGCGAACAAGTGGGCGGTCACTTTTGAATTTCTAGCGGTGAACTATAAGCAATGGTCAATGTTGTAGTTGATGGCAGTATAATGGCGTATATGCAACCAACTATATATATACCTACTTATTTAACAGTGGTAAACTGTGTAGGAGAATTTATCTCTGTCTAGGAGCGTTTGTAGGTCATTTTCTATCCAAGATTGTATAAAATTGTGGATAAATAACAAGACCATAGCGAAGGAGCCTGCCATTTTACTTTATAAATTTAGAGAAAAAAAAATAACAATTACAAGAGTTAAGAAAATACAATTGTAATAGCAGAAAATTACAAATTACAGCATACTAAGCATTTATAATTGCGTTTATAATTTAAGGGAAAGACAATGAAAGGTTTCATAGACAAATTTTACTTAAAGTTCCTTTCGGAATTGGGGCACATTCAATATTAGCCGAAGTTGGCCATTTTAAACATTAAAATGCAGAAGTATGAAAACGTTCATGACAAAGGAGTGCTTTAATTGCATCGTAAACCAAAAAACCTTTTTAGAATTTTGTTCTTCCAAAACTATAATATTTGCTTATTTAGTCAGTTTAAATATAGGCAAAATATACTGAGACCACTATGGGTGTAACTATTTACAAGAGAAACATTCAGGTAAAAATAATTATCATGTTTCCTACCTATTAAGGACTGTCCAATATCTTAAAGTATTGAACTTTTGATTTTTGAGAAATATTATTGTGGTAGCGTAAAATAAACGATTCTAAATAATCCAATTTCCAATTTTAGTTTGTTTCACATTCAAATACAAGTTCGGTATGTTGTACAAAATTCAGCATATAAACGATACAATTTTTGTGTGCCATTTAAAGTTGTAACTGTTAAAATAATTTTCAACTACTCATTCCGCTTTTGATAGCGTATATGCAAAACAATTTTTTGTAGCATTGGATTAAAACACACGCACGCAAAATGAAAATGACAATGTCTGTAAAACTGTAGGCGTTGATGGCAGCGTTCAAAGCAACGTACGCTATGCATTTGCGTACAGAAGGATTACAATTTGTAAATGATTGTAGTTGCGACGATAATGTACTGACTAACGCAAATTTCAGATGTACATACAATTAATCATTTTAATATTTAAATAAGTACTCTTGCAATTTATACACGCTGTTCGTTTATTAATATTTGCATATTGCCAACACGATTATTGATGTTAAAAAATTATTCATCAGCAAACAGCGCCATTATAACTGCTTTATAGTACATTTTCGATATTTCTAGGCCCACAGCTAATGGTGGTGTTTTTGGTTGTCAGAAAGCTGTTGATTCTTCCATACTCTACATCCTCTAATTTCTGTAAGAAAACTAACCAGTCTTCCTCTAACTGTGAAAATGTATACGATTACACCGAAAGATTGCGACCATAATTTGGTTAATTCGATGGCATTAAGACATCTGTCTTCATACGAATACGAATTCGAAAGGCTAAGTAGGCTTCCAGTTAAAGAACAACGAACAATAGAGCTACTAGATATGTGCAGTAAAATTGCATATCCAAACATTCATAGACTGCTAAACATGTTCTGCACACTTCCAGTTTCAACAGCCACACCAGAACGAACGTTCTCGACATTAAAACGAATCAAAACACATCTAATCAGACTGTTTGATTTCTCCGTTTTAGAATCGACGTAACGGTTTAGAAATGTTGACGATACACCTGGAAATACTAGTTGAAGTAGATGAAATATTTAACGAACTGACCAAAAAACCACGGCGCCTAGATTTTGGTTTGTAATGATTTTTTGTTGAATAAAGACTAGTATTCTAAAAATATTGTTTCCATTATGTATTCTTTGATATTTGCACTTACAACGTAAATAAACAGTTACTATAGCTATACGTTGAGAGCTAAGCCCGCGGATTTTCTTTTATTGTTGTACATCCCTACCCAATGGCCAACTCTAGCTACTACACTGCTGCTTATAGAATTCTTGTGGTACTCTGTACTTCTGGGTCAGACTCAAAATACCGACTCTTTACGCCTTTTTTGCCGGTCCAAAAATATGGAAATCGCAAGGCGATAGATCCGGGCTTAGGGTGGATGATGCAAAACCCTCCACTTTTTTTCGTTGAAGATTTTCTTCTACCACATTAGCAACATAAGGCCTAGCATTGTCATACAGCAAAATGAAAATTACTGGATGGCTCGTAGTAATGGCACCAAGTTTCGTCACCAACAACTATTGACAGAAGAAAGTCATCACCATTTTGTTTATAGTGTGTTAGGTGCTGTAGAGATAAGCCCATTCACAAGGCAAGAGACGGGGATGCCATATCGAACAAAGTTTGCTGTAACCCAGATTACGAACAGTACTATGGACAGATCCTACATTCGTACCAATAATTTCTGAAATTTCTCTAATTGCAATTCGAAGATTTTCTCTAATGAGGCCTCCCACACAAGTTATATTGTTTTCTGTTAATGCAGTACACCGTGCACCTGGTCGCGGCTCACCCATAGTCCCCTCTGTTCCATTCTTAAAATTAGGGCACCATTCCTTCACAGTTGGTTACGCAATACATGCATTTCCATATGCTGCTTGTATTCGCGTATGAATCTGTAATGACTGCACACCCTCAGCTCATAAAAGTTGTACGACCGCACCTCGATTAAACGGATTTTCAACAACAAAGGCCATTTCGAAATCGAAGTTAAAAGTCAGAATGGATAAATAATCGATTTCCCAGAAAGCCTCATTTTAATATTTCTTAAGAATTGCAAAATAATATATCAGTAATCTCAGTAATACAGGAAATACTATGCAGCCGCTGAAGGTAATCAGCAAAATTAAAAAAGATGTACGTTAAACTAAGAAAAAACGGTTACAGGCTTGCAGATTATTTTGACACATCTGGAAATTAAAAGGCCTAAAATACAGAGATATGTCTTAGAAACTGAGGGCTTCCGGACTTGACTCCTAATTTTTTCATATAAGGTTACCACCAAGGCAATCTATACCTAAGAAGTTTCTAGTGATAGCAAACCGTTTACCATTTGAGAAATTCCACTATGGTTTAGTAGAAATTTCAGTTTTCCAGGTTTACAAAAAAGTAAAATCTGCACTCAAATTAAAGTCGTTGCTTGACTATTTTTTTTGATTTTATATTACCTCTTCAAGCAACCGTGGCAACGTGCTTTATCAAATGAAGACGGTATTTTTTTATTAGAATTATATGAAAGATGGAAACTTTAACTGGAATAAACTCTGTAAGTTAGATATACAGTATTTCAGTAAAAATTCCTAAAGCATGTCAATGTTAGTTGTTCACTGGCTACATTTCAGAAGTGATGTTCTTAGTTTATCTTAACTTTCTTTGTCAAATGTAAGGGTATGCCAAGTAACACATCGTTTCAAAGCTCATTATAAGAGGAATACAATGCGTGTTTTATTTTTTAATTATTCTAGGAGCTTACTTTCAGAAAAATAAACCTTACAATTTAAGTTAAACGCTGTAAAAGCTGTTCAAGATGTGTATATGTTTTTCTTGGCAAAAAGCCAATCGATGATTAAATCCATTTCTTACATTTTGTAAAATTTCCGGTGAGATTTGTCTGATTTCCTGCCCGATACGTTGCTGCAGATTCTCAATGTTATCCGGTATTGGAAGTGAAATCAGGCATAGCATAATTAGAAAATATAACATGCGTTGTATTCCGCCTGAAATGAGCTTTCAGACGAGGTGTCACTTGGCATACTCTTACATTTAACAAACAATTTTATCCTTCAATACTTGTGTCCTCTGGTTTGGTTATTGAAATCTCAAAATCAGCCTTTAATCTGACATACAGAGCATACACTATAAATCACACAAAAACAAACTATAAATAGCAGTGACTTAACAAAGTGTAAGGTTCAAAGTATTGTAAAAACGCTTCTGTGAAATGAATGGCATCATTTGCATCGTCTTGCTCATAACTCTTCTTTCGTTTAAACAGGAAAGATCAAAAGTCAATGGTATTTTTGTGCGACCTCATCATTTTGTATCAGCATGAAATTGTTATACATTTCCTGTACTTAGCGCAGTTCAGCTGTTAACTGATAAGTAGTAACAAATGGACTATCCGATATAACAAATGGTTACCGATAAAGCAAATCGGTTTTAATATCACTGATTGTTATTTATTGCTCTAATTATAATTTACTAATAGCTACCCCTCGCTAAATAACTTCTGTTGCGTATTACGGAATTGTGGCCTATTAATATCAAATTCAATACCATTTAGCCTGGAATTTAAAATGTGCATTTCGGTTCCCCCATCGTTCGTGAGACAACTCATTCATGTAAAATATAGACCAAACAATATGAAAAATTATCATAATAGGAAGGCGCGTAACGGTGTAGCTATTTACAGCCCAATTTTACCTCCTGCTTGGAATTTCTACCTGCACATTTTATTATTTTTAATTTGCATTTTCACGACCCATACTAAATTATGTAAAAGTGGGCTACAAATAAAGTCAAAAATATGTTTTGTCCTCTATTTCGTATAAACTACGGGTTCTTAAACACTATCTATCAGCAGACTCCTGTTTCACATGCTTTAGAAAATCCCGGAAAATGACTCGATACCGTTTGCGAAAACCTTTAATCTTTAGTGACCTTGTCTTATCTAACCTGTTTAGGTAAAGTTACTCGTTTTAGGCATCTTCGATCTGGATTCTTTAAAAGTTCTGAAAAAAAAATCTGAATTCTGTATTGAGGATTCCTAATTGATAGTAACCTTCTTGATATTCTTTACTGACTATTTTAAGGGATATTTATAAAAGCATGTTCGCTACCAGGATAAACCACATTATGCTTCATATTATACGAGTCCATACAACTTACGTACATACTAAATAGGCAAAAATTACAGCCAGTGTCTGTTAAGTAGACGTTCTTTACAATCAGAGGTTGGAAAAATGTTAGCTAAATAAAACAAAGTTTGTCGATATCTGAATACACAAGAACACATTTTTTCTCTATTTACTGTTACTATATACACGTTAAGCCGACCTCTGTGGTCTACTGGTTAGCGCATTTTCCTTTAGATCCGAGGGACGCGGGGTCGAACCTGACCTTATGAAGTTAATTATTTCTTGCCTTACTTTGTTGAAATTATTGTTAACTAATAAGTCAACAGCCGTTCTCCCTAGCAGGTTATAATGGCAAATCAGCGGATATTCTGCTTTATAAGTCATCTCTGGAGTTGAAGTATTTACACTTCCCGTGGTTCGGAGTGCACCATAATTTGTAGGAGACAAGATTGCTACGTCTCCTAAGAGACAAAGTACTCAAATAAAGAAGAAGTCAAAAAATGTTAATAATTTTTATAGATTTTATTAGTTTTTTGCTGCGTTATATGTATTTCGACATAATTTTTAAAAGCAATATAAATAAATGTAATCAAGAAAACGGTACACTAGATGTTGTTTTAGAAATAGGTTCTGAACTTCTATTCGCAAACTTACAATGACACGGATTTTAGAAGCTTACACGGATCACTCTTTAAACGTGTATTTGAATTAATGTTCCTCAGGTCAATTTACGTTTATCACCGCAGAAGTTTAAAAAAATGTTATTATATTATTTGATGTTAGCCTGATTAGTGATTATGCTGTCATAGTTAGATTTTTCTGGAAGTTTGTATTTATGTAAGTATATATGTCGCAGGCAAATAATTATTTCAGGAAAATAGTTTTTTACTAGGCAAATACTATATGCCTTGTCAAATCGGTTTAAGTATTATTTCATTTCTAATTGAGTAGGCTAATTGTACGAGGGTAGGCTAAAAACGAATGCACACATGCTTGTAGAGCACAAACAAAAAAAATAGCAAGATCGGGCAAAAAGTATATTAAAGTACAATTCTTAAGTTTCAAAATCATATATTTATTTTTCAACATAGACACCGTTTAGGCTAACACATTTCCCCCCCGAGGTGTAATGATTACCCTTGAGGTCTCTCTTGAGTAGAGGAAAAAATAAAAATCGGAAGGCGCAAGATCGGGGGAATAATGAGGGTGTGGAATGGGTTTGTTTGTTCTCGTCTGTAAGACGGTGTGGTACCCATCGTGCACAGATTTTACGGTATCCCAATTGTTCAATAATGAAGCCGGCACGTTTCTTGGATGTTCCAATATGGTTTGGGATACACTTTTGAGTGATTCGCCGGTCATTTTGAATCAAATTATCGACGAGTTTGTGATGTTTATCGTCTGTGGCAGTGATCGGACGTCCGCGGGTTGTTTCGTCAACAATTATGGCTTTTCCAGGCTCGCAACCACTTTTTCAGCAGTTAGTAATTCGATAACAGCACGCTGTTTAACTCGCGTTGACATAGCATTAGAACACGTCTCCATACTTCCACTTGTCGAAATACACTGGATGAACGCAACGACCTCAAACCTGCGCATGCGTATTCAGGGGGAATGATACTTCCACATGCCACCTGGCGCGCTTCTGAAGGTCATTTCGTTCGCGCTCTACAAACATGTGTGCATTAGTTTTCAGCCTACCCTCGTATTTAACAAGGCCTGAATTCATTTTTCATATTCGCTAAAAATAACTAAAATTAACAGCGAATTAATATAAAAAAAATTACCTTTTTATTTAATTATAAGCAAACTCTGGTTCAAAGTATTTCAAAATTAGGGTATTAATTTTCACATATAACGTACGGACCAAAAATGTTGTCCAAACACCACAAACCCGTTAAAGCGACGCCCGTAAAATCAAGGGTTTACTGTATAGTGAATTCAGGGTTAAATTAATTGGGTTTAATCGCCAATACACTAAACCTTACCTAACTTAACCTAACCTAACTTAACCTAAACTAACCATATCGAATTAAAAAATTGGATTTCTTTCACAAACCCTGGATACATGTACCCGCTTGTTACACATTTTTTGAGCCACCCTTGTTTGCTATATACTACTATTATCATTAACTTTATTTTAACATATTATACACATAATTAAAATAAATCGCTATTTGCCCAACAACAGTTCTCTCAAATACTATTTACTCATGCATATATGGTCCAAAACGTTTAATTCATTTATAAAAAAATAAGCCTTAAGTACATGTGCAAAGGTATCTCCTTAATTTCCTGGTATTAGGAGTTAGAAGACCACAGTTCGAACTACAAATATTTATTAATATTGCTTCTAAAAATAATTCTTAAAACAGAAACAAATTAATAAAATCTGTTGAAATTACTGTTGTTTTGACTTCTTAATTAGTAACGCCTTAATTTAAGCTATTTACTTTTCCGACCGGCTCATTTAACTATAAGAAATAAATTAGGAAAGAATAAGCCGGACAGCTGTTATTTAAACATTAAGTTGAAATTTTCCAGAAAATAATGTTCTAGTTGCTGTTTACGACATTGCTTTATATTTATCACATTTTCTCTTCGTAAAATACACTTACCAACCTCTAATTAATACAAATATGTATAAACACTATTTTGTGGCCCGATTAATATCTTGTACAGTTGACAGAAAATAATTTAAAAAAAGTCGTATTCCTTGTTGTAAAATCAACGTTTGAGAATTTTTCGTATACCTCCTCTTTGCGCGATTTGAAAAATCTACTTTATATAATGCGATAAACAGTTGTGTAGCTCATTTCTATTCATTCATTAATTAAATATAATACGGCAATGTGATTCATACTCGCTTTGCAAAATTTAATTTAAATTATTTGTTGCCCTTCAACGTATACATATACGTGGTACAACTGAAAAATTATTTAGTCTGTTGTAGAGGAATATAGAGTAGTTCAATGATAATTGATCCATCCTAACATTTGTTCACAGCAATCAGCAATGGAAACGGGAAAAAGACAGATTTTATGGCATAATTATTCCAGTAAAAAGGAAGCAAGGAGTACATTAGATCGTGGTAGTTTAAATAGCATACTTCCTGCAGAACATTCTAGATAGGTGTTCCGTATCAAGTCAACCAATATTTAAACCTTCACATTTCCGATTTTAAGTTTTTTGTTTAAATAAATATATGATTAATTGAAATGAGTTTTCGTTCAGTATATAACTTTTCCCATAAAAAAACGTACTTTCTTGAAATTTGGCCGCCGCCGTCCCTTTCGAAGTACTCCCTTCGTACAGCTATACGTCGCTCCCACTATCCGAATGCTCTTTGGAAACGTGTTATCCAAGGGTGTTCAGCAAATGGCTACCCATGAGCTGCAGCATCACGTTTGGGAAGATTTCTGAACGCTGTGCTGGGTGGGTTGTCATGATGCCCTCTCGTGCCAATTCAGGCCGTTTGCGTCGGATATTGTCTTCCAGATGCCGTGCAACATTATTGTAAAACTCACTATTGACAGTCTATTTGTAGGATGAATTGACGGTATACGACTCTGTGCATGTTCAAAAGACTATAAACTTGCGCTTAGTCGCGCTCCTGGCTTGACTCGCGTTCTACGTCTAGTGTTGGTTTTTGCACTGGGATGACTATGAAGTTGTTTTGTCCTACAGATTTGGCCGTCTTCCTCTTCTTAAGATGAAGTTCAAGCGGCGCTGCAAGTCACCATTATATTATTGTGCGCTTCACACACTTGAAAAGCATGACTTCCAGAGAGCATTCGAACTGTGACGAAAGGGCTCACAGCAACAGATCTGCACAAGGGAACTACTTTAACACTAGAAACGGCGGTTCCCGTCAGCTAGACCAGTGAAAGAATAATTAGGTTTTGACTCAGAAAATCTTTTTATTTATGAATGCGTAATGCTAACTATTTATACTACTTCATGATACAGTAAAATAATTTGACAATCTGTTTATTGATTTACAAGTTTGAAGCAATAAACTATTTTTTCCGTAGTTGAAACGTACTTTCCGCAAAAGTTCGTTTTGCACTTGTTGCTTGCCTGGGTTGTTTAATTTTCACATTTTCCTGCTTGGCATATGTGTTTTTTTCTTTTCTTTTGCTATGCGTTGTTTCTTTTGGAGGTTCCTGCCACAACAGTTGCTTTGTTTTTTGACATGCTGTACCCACGCAGTTCTGTTGGCACTTGTAATAGAGGGACTCTATATTTTATCTTTTACCCGGTCGGCTTTTTATAAATTACATATGCATTGATGGCAGCAATGTCTAAAATGTTATAAAATACCTGCGCTGGCCACTTTCGGGAGCCTGCATTTACTGAATTATTCGCGCTATTTGATCCACCTCAACGCCATATTTAGTGTGGTTATAATATATAACAGTTTCAGGCTTTTCCTTTGCATCGCTACCAACTGACTTATATGCTTACTAGAAGAACGCTTTTGTTAGGTTTTCCTGGATATACAGTTATGTGCACTCACTATCTGTTAGAAGGATAATGTCGTATAATCGCTCTTTGCTATTTTTGCAAAAATTGGAACTTCTATTCTAGAGCAATTCTTTGTTCCTACCAATGCAGTGTTGTTAGCTGCAAGTATTTTAGCTTATTTTTCTCCGGTGAACACGTTAATCTGTTGTTAAATTAAGACCTTCATTGAGGTATGGTTCTAAAAGCCTAAGAACAACGTTTTCAGCAAGCGTCTGATCGTTTGGACGAGTGTTATCTTTATCCAAATATGGGAAAGCATTCAACATACACACAACCAAACTTATATGGAATCACCCACTATTTCTTACTAATAATAAGAAATTGATGAAATGTTGTTATGCAGATAAGAGATCACGGTTTCTGTTGGAAATAAGATAACTAATTGAAAAAAGTTGATAACGTGCACTTTAAAAAATTTTGTTATTTTGAGTCCAGTTGTAAAATCGAAATGTGTAAATTTAACTTTGTGTTCAAAAAAGGTAATATGCCCTACGTAAGTTTGTCAGATGTTCAGAGGTGAAGAATTGTTTCTCTTGTTGAGCAGGGAATGTCACAATGGCAAATCGCAGCAAAGGTGGGCGTCTCGCAGGACGTTGTATCAAAAACCTAGGCAAGATTTTTAGAATTGGAAACTCTCAAGAACAAGCCTAGACAAAGTCGCCGTAGAGTGATCGACAAGATCGGTTTTTACACATTCAAATAGCTAGAAGAAATCTAACCTCTTCGCATCCGGAATTCCAAAGGCAACTTTTGGAGGATGCAGGTATTTCAGTTGAAACAATACGAAAGGGACTTCGTGCTCGAAATTTATTTAGCAGCAGACAGTTAAGAGTTTCCGAGTTATCCAGGCAGAACAAAATTGATCGGGTAAATTGGTGTCTGGAACACCAGAACTGGACAATTGAAGATTGGCAAAATATCCCTTTTTCGGATGAAACGAGAATTGGTCTGAGATCAGATGACCGTCGAATTCGGGTTTTATGAGGTCGAGGTAGACAAGCTAGACTGCAAACTGCCAGATCTGTTCCAAGATATAAAGAAGGAACTGTAATGTTTTGGGGAGGTATTATGATGGGAGAAAAAACTCCTTTGCGTCCCTTACGGCACAGTTTAACAGGTCGCCGGTATGTCGATTAGGTGCTAGAACCTATAATTAGGCTGTGGAGAGGTGCAATGGGAAATATTTTCATTTGCATGCATGATAAAGCCCCTCCACATACCAGCAGAGTTGCCACAGACTTTCTGGAAACAGAAGATATCACTGTTCTGAGATGGCCTGCCTTATCACCTGATATTAATCCCATTGAGCATGTGTGGGACTGCATTAAATGAAGGATTAGAGCTCGAAGGGAAAATCCAAGAAATGTGGATCAGCTCATTCAAGCCGCCCTAGAGGAATGCGCAAACCTACCTCAAGAACAAGTTGACAATTCGATTAGAAGCATTCCCCGTCGGCTTGAAGATTGTATTAGGGCTAGATGTGGCAACACTGACTATTACAGCGAAAAACAAATTCCTATTTTTCTTTAATCAACCATTCCAACTCTTTAATTTTTACATTTTTAGTGCGTTTTTGTTAATTTCAAGCATTTGTTACACATTTTTTATTGTTAATAATTAAACTGGTTTAGTATAAAGTGCTTTTCATTTTCCATTAACAAAATTTCGGTAGTATTCAACAAAGTCGGAAATACTGGGTGATTCCATATAAGTTTGGGTGTGTGTATACTTTATTCCACATTTATCAGGCTTACTTGCCATAGATTTTAGAAATCTACATCTTACTTTAGTCGAAAATAATCGTTTGTCGACTTTAACATTAGGACCTGCGGCTGTTGTTGAAGAACATTTCTTCGGGCACTTCTTCCTGGACGATGAACACCAACTTCAATACTATCCCAAAGTATCCCATGACATGACACTTTTTTGATTTCCACTTCCACAGAAGTCGTACATGATCTTTTTGGTTTGCTAGCTCCGCTAATATGTTTGGTTACATTTTTTTTTGCATCTTGAAGCTTAATTACGAAAGTTTGAGGACAACGAGCGTAAAGATCTTTTTGGATGTGACGTGTATGCATGAGTTGAGGAAGTCGTAGATAGTGAAAATAAAACATTATGCAAGTGACACACTTCACAGCTTTTTCCACTAGAATTCTCTAATTCATTAGTACTGTCACTTTCAGAACGATTTTCTTCGTAGAAATTGAACCACTGTTAGAATTATTGTCTGACAACGCCTCTAGCTCTTGTAAATACTTCAATGCTTCTTCAGATAGACATTTGTTTGACCATATAATGCAAACCTTTTTACCTTTATACCTTCTTGTCAGTGTAACAACAAATTGGAACTAAACCGATGCATCCCCTGAATGCATTTATACAGTCCTAATGATAACATGCTGAAGCATGTACCGAATAAGTTGGGCCCTGTATGTTACGATAGCAGGCACGCGGTTTACTGATCAATTTGACCCGAGAGGCAGCTCTAGTTATAAGTGTTTATTACACAAGCTCAAGCAGAAAAACGGTGAATTTGGCTCATTTACCCGTTTAAAACAAGAATTGAAAAAAGTCATATCACCCCAACTTGATAAAACAATTACACAGATAATTTCCCTCATTTTCTATTAACCAATAATAAGCCTCTATTTTGAATTTATCCACCAATTAGGCTGGTATTATACTGGTAATACCCCTAGGGAAATTACCGGTATAATCAACTCGTATTGGTTCAAATTTCGAAATAGAAGACATTCAATTGGTTGACAATGACATAAGTAAAAATGTCAGATGTCAAATTTATTTTATTCGCGAAATTCTCTGAACAAATACCCCTCGTTCAGGCATATATCCTTAAAATTTTTCCTTGCTGCCTTGCACGCGTGTTTGTTGCCCCTAAAAACTGCCCGCGCGCTACGCGCGCTACGCGCTTGGGCAGTTTTTGTTGCAACAAACACTTGTGCGACAGCGCGGAAAAATTTTCAGTAATATGCCTGACACTTGGGATATTGTATATGAGAATTACACGTACTTAAACACGGCTATCTATCAAGTTGACTGGTGCAGCAGTTCTAGCGTTAAAGAGAATGGCGGAACTTTTTGATCGCGCCTTGTATTACGCTTCATATGGAGATAAAAATTGTTGACTTTAATTGTCATCACTAAGGTCGGCAATTGCATTTAAGCATCTAATAGTTGGTTAGGATTGAAATTACATAAAGTTACACTGTGAAAATAGTATGAGATATCAAACTTTCCCAATATTTTTAAATTCCTCACAGGAGAGAAGGAGGAGAAACCCAAATGTCTCAGAAAAACCGTCCACGTAAATTCTAAATAAGTAAAAATGTTCGAAGCGCTATTGAACTCCTTTTCCAACAACAGAAATGCAACAAAATTATATCATTTAGAATGTGCTATATCAGGTATAACAACAACTTAGAGTTAATTTTAAACCAACAAATAATAAAAATACAGCGAAAGTTGGATGCCGGTGGCGATACTAAAACTCAGGATAAGTTTTCAAAAATGCTGTTCTTAAATAAAGTACTATTTTTGAAAACTATTGGTCAACTTCAAACTTCTACTGCACGCTGTGTAACTCCTATTTAGTCTCAAAAGACTAAAATCAAACATAATTTAAAATTTACACGCATGCTTTGTTATTATTATACTGCAAGAAGTATTAGCCAGGGATTAGCTGCAGTAATTACCTTAAATAATTTTCAGCGTTTATTAGAAAGAAGCTCTAAACTAGGTACTTGTAACTGTATTCATAGTTTTCAGCACCTTGTTCTGATGAAATCCAAAGGGTTGAACTTACCTGATTTTATTTGTTTGGTTAAATGTTAGGTAATCAGTACCATTGATAAATCACCAACTTCTGATTTTAATCTACTGTTTGTAGATACATTGTTTAAACAATAACTCTGTTTTATTAGCTACATTTGGAGAATGAAAATCAATCCAGAGGTTATTGATTATAAGTAGACTGTGCGTTATTTCGGAACAACAAAAGCATTAATTAATTAGCCTCCTGAATACCCATCTTATTTTCTTGTAAACCAAGTCGTTTGTTCGCTCATCCGAAATTCCACTGGTGAGCTTTGAATTTGGGAGACGCTTTATATGTTGTACAGTTTGATGTATGGGAAAGATTAAACAAATAGTTTCTCTCATTTAACTTTTTGACATCCCTAATTTCACTCGTACCAAAGTACCTTTCGAAACAACACCGCAACAGCATGGGTTTATTTTTACCCCGTAAGACGAGTATTATGCAATGAATAACAATAAACCAACAGTAAGTCTAACTGTGCAATTATAAATAAACTACTTTAAATATTTTAAAATATCATGCAATTGCGGTTTCACAGAAGAACCTATCAATTTTCAACTTAGACAATGATTGGCTGTAAATATATTGCTCAAAAAAGAAAGCCTCCAATGTAAGAATGTTAAGTAAATTCAATGGATATTTATCAGCCGTTTCCTAATAAAAGTCATTAGAGTAGGGTTTAAGAATATAAATAAACGCCATTTTTCTAAAACGAAAGTGAATGATGGTATTAAATTTTACATGGCGAATCAATTGGATCTGAACTGCACCTGTAGGATAAAAATTAGTAGCTATTTATTTGAAACACTAAAAATATTTTAATTTTTCCGTTGTTGGCTGCGGATCTGCCTAAGCACACAGATAAAACATTCTTTTGGTAAAATGTGTTATCATCATTGAAAATACCTTAACAGGGTTTTAAAGTCAAAGCAAGAGGTTACACATTAGGTGTAGCTTCAAAATAGTAGAGTAGAAGTAGAGTCAAAATAAACAGATTAACCTTAAGATAGCTGGGGCCTCTGAACCTTTATTAGGTCCAGAGCCAGCTTTTGAAATAGCCCCCAAACATGTGAGGCACGAGATCTGGAATCACGCAAACGCTTAATTTCAGGACTCTTGGACCTCCAGACTCACATCCAGACAGGCTAGAGCCTTCATCAAGAACCCTACGCCTAAATCGGTAGACTATATTCTGAATCTAAGCAGAAGACAAATCAAGATAATAACGGGCCTCCTTACAGGCCACGGACACCTAAATAGTCATCTCCACACTATAGGGATTGTGCTAAACAACCAGTGCAGGAAATGGCAAGAGCAAGAGGAAACCTCTGAACATGTCCTCTGTAAATGCAAGGCATTAGCGGCCTTAAGACACAAACACCTTGGATCTCCCTTTCTCGAACCAAGAGACATTCAAGACACGCCCTTGAACAGGATTCTGTCCTTCGCCGAAGCGACGGACCTGTTCAGGGAGTGAAGTCTTTTGCAACCCCTAGGGAGCACAATGGGCCCTGGTGGCCTAAGTGCAGGTGCTTGCTCTGACCCAGAGAATCATCATCGTCATCAAGATACCTTATAGAAATCACTTTTCTACGAAGTGTATGTCGCTGTAGGTGGGACAAGCCCAAGAAGATTTTGCTGATGCTTTATTGATACTTAGATTAACATTTTTAAATGTTATATGTATCCAGTAAACCTTTTATACCGAGCTTGTATACTATGTTATATACTGTTTTCTTCATTGCTACAATTTTCCACTTCTTGCGTTGACTCCTATTCGCAACACATATATGGTGGATTAACATTTACAGACTCTGAAAATATTTCATATACTTCATACTAGCTTTCTTTGCATTACACAAAATGTTGGATGAAATTTTTTGGTTTTTTTTTTACTTAAACTACGAATTAATACGCACAACGAATTTATTTTTATTTTTGGAAATCGATAGTATTGTTATTTCATATGCAGTGCGCGTAGAGTGCAACCCCAAATCAACTAGTCTCTCAAAACTTTTATTTAGAATCAATACCTTTCTTCCTAATAAGGAAATTTCTTGTTGTTTTGACGGGGTTGACTTTGTTTTGCATGATGGTTAGTTCTCCAACAAAACGAGAGAAGATTTTTACATTAAGTGACCTTACTTCTATGTCAGATAGGGACGTTGCAACAGAGTGTGGTGTAAGTTCAAGAACAATTCTAGTTCAAGTGAAAAAACACGAAAAATACGGGCGGAAAAACAACTGCATGAGATGAAGCGTTTGAAGAAGAACCACATGACAATATATCCCTACAGAAATTACGGGAAGTGCTGGATAATACTAATACAAATCTGACTATGATCAGATCAGTGCAAAGCCTGTCTTGCCAATAAAAAGTAAGGGTAAAGGCAGGAATTCAACTGACCGCAGAATGTTCAGTATCGAAAGGATTACGGCAGGGATGTTGCTTCTTTCGTACACTATTTAAAATGTTTATAGACGCAGTATTACAACAACGCAAAAATAAATGTAGCAACATGAGCATGTCAATAAAAATTCCACGCTGTATATCTTACTGTTCACCGACGACGGGTTCATAATAACGCAGGAACAAGAACATGTAGAGTATGGTACATGTTGAGAAATGCACAAGATGAATATCTAAAATAGAGGCTAATACTAAACATAGAAAAAACAAATTATATATGTATCTGAAGAAAGGAACATCGCGATGGCTATGAATGCTAATAGTACAAGTATGCTGACAGACAAAATACTAAGCAGCGCCAATAGGGCGACCAGGATTATATAAAGTAGAAATAGAACACAGGATAAGGCAAAGACAAAAAGTTATAGCGGCTTTGAATAGAATACTATCGGACACAAGCATAAGTAAAAAACAAACAACAAAGCAGATATATAAGTCGATGCTACAAAGGTCCTGCTATGAAGCATGGAATCGAAATACGGCTTATGTCTGAAAGGCATCCGGCACAGCTAAAAGTACTCGAAATTGGTTGAGTGAGGATTGGCGAGAGGATGCAGATGAAATCGGATTTCATAGAAGAAATCGGGGAACAGTAGTTATATGTTAAACGAATGGGATTACCATATAATGAGAGATTCCCAAAAAAATAATGAACGGTATTCCCAGAGATTACAAAAGAAAGGACGATCACATAAGGGATGGAGAGAGAACATACAGCAACTGATGACATAATGAACATAGAACGAGGAGAGTAGCCAGATAGAGTACTGTACGCCGAAAGACCTGCAATGATTATGAAAAAATTGCAACAGAAAGAAACACCAAAATGGATTCTATAAAAAGAAGGTCCAACTCACACCAAGACTTAGCTCCCGTTGAAGTCGCATTTCATTTAGAAAGTTCGTTGCATCAAGAAGAAAGACATCCGATCTCAGAACAAGCAACTGCTAATTAATCTAGTGATAAAAAAGGAGCTCCCGGAGACCAAGAAGAATGCTAGTTGAACTGCAGACAATTGGTAGAAGAGGTCAGTAACACCTTCTGTTGTAAGAGTCACGATAGGTCAGGCAACTGAACAACGAAACAATTACAGCCGGTCATAAGGACCACACAGTCAAACATACCCTGAACGAGATGTTCTGGAGTTGCTTTTCATATATGTCACCAAAAGCTGTCATACCTATTGAAGGAATTATTGAATAATCCTAAGTATAAGGAGCTACTTGAACGTCAACTTATAAGCTTGGAAGAAGTTCTTTCCTAGAGTGAAGCAACTTTTTACAAGTTACATGATACAATGCAAAGCAATGACAAAATATATTCAACTTGAAAATATTCCTATCATCAATTGGCTTGATAACAATAATAATCCTGTAGAAAATTTGTTCGCTATTTCCAAGGCTAAAGATATGAAAATGAATTGCGTAATAGAAAGCAAGATGATATAAGTAGAAAGTCAGGTGTGCTTCGGGGGCAAGAAAATTTTAGAAAACTGCAAGAAAATAGTTGACTCCAAAACAAAACGATACAAGAATTTATCCACGCTAAAGTTCTGGTATTTCATTTGTAAACTATTATGACCAGTAAATATGTCTTCCAAATATTATACCACTGTTCACATTAATCCACCCATTACTGTGTTTCCATTGTTTGTATATTTTGAAATTGTAGAAAATGATTAAACAGCGTTTTATGACAAATTCAAAGGTTCATGGCAACTGAATGAATTATTCTACTTTAAACAAGAGTACCTAACGTTTTTCACATTATTTCATGTACCCCCTAAGAAAGACGAAAAGTAAAAGAATACTATAAAAAACAACTGCAAAAATTTATGTGATGCATACTTAAAAACGATGTTGACGAGATTCAGAATTAAATAAACATTGTGTCTTCTCGCTGACGTGTCAAATTACTACAGTTTGGATTTTACGTAAAGTGGATAGCCGATAATATAACGTGATATAGAAACGCTTCCGTTTCTGGGCACATGACCTTAATTATTGTTAACTAACCCTTTATTGAAGTTGATTGGGCTAGCTAAACGCCATTTGCACTAAAATTTAAAATAATTTTTAATTAAATATAGTAAAACAACTTTATAAATTTTGATATTTATAACCTATGTTTTACTCTGAACTATCTATTATAAAGTAGAGATTTGAAATTTACTAAAATATTTAGCGTAATAGTGATAGTTTAATAATTTAGCATAAAATGTCTATTTAATCAAGGGATAAGACTTAGAATATTTAAGAATTTCAGATCTTTCGAGAAATATGCTGAATTGGTATGTAATTCAGACACATTTATTTTTATTCTTCTAAAGATTTTTATGTTTGTACTCTCTTCACATAGCAACGCACCTGATTTAATATGGAACCTAAGGAGATTGTATACAGGCATACTAGACCTCCTTCATGGTAATATTCTAATTTTATTGTGTAATGAGACTGCCAATAACTCCTCATCTATGAGGTAACAGCAAATTGGTATAAGATTTTATCGCTGCAGTTTTGATCCCGAATCAGATGGTATGTCTATTATCCGCCATTTTTGATTCACTCTATATATATCGACGACTAACGACGGAAGGAGCGAGGATGACTAACTTAACTAAACGTTGTAGGGATAACAATATTACTAAGAAAAAAAGATAAGATTAGTCTAATCGCTGGTATTTCCAGTTGCTACATGCAGACCCGAGAGATGGGCTATAACCAATGCTTCCCAAAGTGTAGGTCATCACCCCCTACGGGGTTAGGGTTAGGGTTCGCGAGAGGAGTTCCATAATAAAAGAAATGCCTTTTCCGAACGCTTATTTCCGCCTTTCACAAACTAAAAGAAAATAAATCATATAGAAAATCTTAAAATTTTCAAAAATTCAAGAACCTAAACATAAATATCTGAAAAAATAAAAACAAGGTGCAAAGTAAAAACGCCAATGCAATGTATGTGCCTGTTTTTCAGAAACTAGGTTTCCAAGTGTGGGCTCTGTATTCGATACACACA
Organism: Limonius californicus; assembly: GCA_014611495.1. Taxonomy (NCBI): domain Eukaryota; kingdom Metazoa; phylum Arthropoda; class Insecta; order Coleoptera; family Elateridae; genus Limonius; species Limonius californicus. The sequence continues at coordinate 22,450 of JABXWE010000985.1, forward strand.
CAATAATATCGTTTCCAAGTTCGCGGCAATTTCATACTTCTGTTTTGATGGCAGGCATAGACGAGAACCTTAATTCGCACAAATATGATGTAGCAAATGACACCAAACATTGTCCACAAGCTCGGGGCATTCTTGCATTCTTTTGGTTCAAAATTGATCTACGCTCTGGGAAAAGAAGTCTAGTTTCAACATTCCATAACATATTATTTCAATAAGTTTTTCTTTCATGTTTGTTGAAATTTCAGCTTGTTATTCTTCGCAGCTGCCTGCAACCCCATATTTCTGTGTAAGGACCTAATCAATTGTTCTACTGTATCTTTTAAATAGTAATTCTGGTTAAGAGTATAAAAATATACATCCTCTTTGGGACCTGTTTAAGTGCAAGCATAGGTAGAAAACCCATTCTTTTACCCTTCTGCCCAAGCTGCAACTAGATTTTTCACATGCATTTCTTGTACCAATCGTTGCAGCGTGCAGCCAGCATTTTACAATACAAACATACAAAACCAAGCACAAGTATTTCATTAATGGTAGCTAGAGCTGAAGCAATCGCGTATAGTAAATACGCAACAGCTTGTTCAACGAAATTGTCTATAATCGGATTCAGTATCCATCTGCGATTCTCATAACTGTTTTGGATTTCTATGGGGAAATAGACAATAAGCGGTTGTTTTAAATTGTGCAAACTAACTTGCATATCTGTAAATACGTTCTCAGAATGTATCGTATTTTCATGTTTTAATAAATCTTCCATGAGTTCTTGAACGCACTGAAATGAATTAAACTTCTTCTTTCCAACTGAAGTCGACCAGAAATCAAGTTTCTTTATAAATTCTTAAATTTTGTGCGTGGCCGTTTTTATATTAATATCGCAGACTTGCAAACTACTACTAAGAACGTTGTTCTCTGTAATGCTTCATTTTTAAATAGTTTTCTTTGTCATTTTTCCTAAATTAATTTGAAAAATGTTGAAAAATAATTTTTTAAATAATTAAATGATATAATTAGCGTTGTGTCACTCATACACGTAAAACTGACACCTGAGAAGGAGCATCGAAATGGTTTCGTGCTAAAACCACAAGATTCTGACGCGATAAACCCGGGGTCGATTCTCGGATGGTGCCGAGTTTTTTTAATTTCTTTTTTCATTTAAATTTTGTTAATTTTAACAGTATTAAAAATTATTTTTTTTATATAATATTGTTTATTTAGTTAAACTTTTATTTTAGTACATGTTTGCCAATAGGTCGTTAAATCTTACTGGTAGTAAAATTTGGTATATTTTATATTAACAAATAAAAGCAGAACTAGGTTACCAACGGAGTAGGTAATTCCGCTAACATTAACAAATAGGTACGTTTGAATCAAAATAATTAAAAATAAAGTATTATGTTGCTGCTGGAATTGAACGTGGGCTTCCCGAGTGACGATTTAATGCTGGAGTACATCGGTTCATCGAATGTCTTTCTTGTGCTATCTCAATATTACATATAAGAGCTCTGCGCAGCGAAATGAAATCAACAATATCTTAAAAATTGATTCACACTAAATAAATTAACGCCCTAATGACTGCAACTGATATCAGTTGACACTAACTAATGTGTAAATGCGAAATGCCGCATCAAAGGTATCTATCTGGGAAGACAACTCTATTTGCCGATATGTGATTTCCAGGTAAATATATTTTTGTTTTTTGTTTTATTTTACATTTTACGTTAATATCGCACCAATTTGAACTTACAGACCAAATCCGCAGTTATTTAAATATTACAGGTGAACTTCGAAGGCAAACGATTTAAAAAATAAAGCGTACACATAACAACGATCTAAGTAATGCACCGTACACAAAATTTTAAATTAAAAAAACATTAAATTTGTATAAGCAGTTCCTAAAATTTATTTAACCTATACCTGACATTGCGGGCACAGCCTGTTACAATCTCTCCAAACATATTTTTGCTAATATTTCAAATAACCGATATATCAAGGTGATTCGTCTTAGTTGACTCATTTTGTATACGCATATTTGCATTATTATGAGTAAATATAATACCAGGATCCAATAATGAGTCTACTTTTACCTACAGAAACTATACACTATTCATTTTCAAACATCTTGTAGAAAATACATAGCAATAGCATTGAATATGTAGGTACAGTTTGACGAATTGCAACCCTTCGGCGAAGTGGTTGCTACGAGGGTCTCTTCATTTTGCCTTAGTTTAATGATACAGCTTTACGGAGGCGATAGGAGCTCATTTTCGTAATTACGAGTGAAAGACCATACTTTATTCGGGATTATGTCACGGAATGCATATGACTGAACCCTGAAATTAGCAAGTTTAATATTTTATAAATCACGCGGTTTGAGGTTTACCCAAGACACAATTATCAGCAACACGAATTACGAGAAATAATAAATCGTCCTAAATTTGATGATTTACGTGAAATGAACCACATCTACAATCGACTCACAATACTATGAGCGTGTTCGTTCCGATCCTGCTCAACAAGTTTCAGTTATTTGCTTTAATCCTCAAGTGTAAACAGCATAAATGTCGCTCTTGTCATAATGCTTACAAACTAAGAAATCACGTAGCCTAAAAACTACTATTTGAAGAAATGACAAATACAAGCTATTCCAGCAGTTTTTGTTTGATTTACATATTTAAGTTGTATCCAATTTCAGACTATACTTCGCTTTGAGTGTCTAGCAGTGTATTCAGTTTGAGTTAAATAACATTGAAGTAATAATTCAAATATTTAAATATTATGAAGCAGAGTCAAATGGAAACATCAGAAGTTCCCTAAAAAATGTACCGAACGGAACTTTGCCCTACAAGTTGGCAGAAATATTATTTTTGAAATGTAGAACGCCTTGCTAATGACATATTATAACAACAATTAAAAATGTTAACATAGCGACAGTTTAAATAGGCAAGTACACTTAAACACTGCACCAGGGAGGAACAACGTTCTGTTATTCGTTTCTTGCAGTGAGAAAAGGTGAAATCCATTGATATCCATCATAGAATGAAGGTCCCATATAGAAATTCATGTTTGTCGCCCCAATAAGTGTACTAATAGAGCAACAAATTCAAAACAGGCTGATTCTCCCCGACCTGTTCAAGCAAACCAAATTGTGACGCCTGAATCGACTGCGACCGTTGAAGCCTTGGGGAAAGAAAATAGTTGCGCTAACCTTGATGAAATCGCTGAAGTTTTAATATAAGCCATGGTTCTGTACATCATATTATGCATATCTTCCAGTTCCTTAAACTGTCAGCAAGGTGGGTGACAAATCGATTGACTGCAGAATTGAAACAACAACTTGTAGATGCTTGTCAAGAATTTTAGCGACGATATGAAGCAGAAGGAGATGCCTTTCGGGCAAGGACTGTAACTGGGGATGAGTTCTAGGTGCTCTATCATCAACCGGAAACTAAGAGAGCAGTCAAAGAACGGCATCATACTTCGCACACCTCTCGGAATGAAAGGTTATGCTGATCATTTTTTGGGACTAATTTTTGAGGACTACATACCTAATAACGTTACTATTACTAGATTCACATACTCAGAACTCCTAAAGAACCGCCTCAAGCCTGCCATCAGAACCAGAAAGTGGGGATTTCTGAGTTCCGGCATTCTTTTGCAGCACGACAACGCGCGGCTACATACTGCACGTTCAATGGTGGAACCAATACAGGATTTGAAGTTTGAATGTCTACCACATTCTCCTGATTCCCCTGACCTTGCCCCTTTTTTCAGGTATTCAAGCCCTTCCAAAATGGTGGAGGACGTGCATGGAAGGTAATGGGGACTATGTCCAAAAATGACATTCTTGTTTTTGATATCACTTCAATAAATTAACAACGTCTTTACGGTGTTAATTTGACTCTACTTCGTACCATTACAAACGTTTAATCGACAGTGCTACTGTAGCAGACGCTAAAACATCAAAAATTTCATAGAAGTATAAGAAAAACGTCCACGAAACATAATATTTACTGCTATACCGACCCCTCAAAAACTACTATATTTTTTTCCTATTATTTTCATGTCTGTTGCTCAATTTATCAGATTATATTTCAGGATGGAAGCATTCTTCAAAATTTATTTGCGTCAATCACGAACGCTGGTGTGGAAGGAAGATTTTCATAATTTACGAAAATATTAGGTAAGTGATGAGACAGCTTTTCATTTGACAATCTGGACAACCACTTATTCAGAAACCGCTACTAAAGTATATTGTAACACATATAGTTCTTGTTACATTTTTAAATATTGTTAATTTCTGAATTTGTGTATTCATAGCTAATTATTAGAATTATTTAAGGTTCAGTTTACTTTTAGTTAAAATATACGTATACGATGCTGTTAACGTATTAAGCATTACTCAAGTTTATTTTAACGATTTAATAATTTTTAAATGTCAATTATCCATATTTCAAAGCATTCTAACGCGGTTATTTTAATACCTATTTAATACGTATAAATTCAATTCGTAGAATCTTACTTGCAGGTAATCGTGGTTATCCCAAACAGCAGGATTTGTATATATATTTTATCCTATAATTTATAAAGAATTTAGTATACTTAGTGAACTTACGTTTTTCTTTCGGGGATACATGTTGCCATATTTCTTTCCACAAACAAATTTTTTAGTCTATCTTTAACAGTTGCTTCATTATCTCTTTTCCAGGGGTATCTACTTAATTAGATACTGCTCTGTTGCGTTTCTAGACATTTCGCAAGCTTCCAATAGGTTATTCCAGATCAAGCTTGTGTTACCACACTTATATTTTTATCTTTAAGATCATACCTGACTAGCAGACCTTCGAAGTCAAACTACTTATTGTCAAATCCAAGACGGACTACCTAATGTACTGTTCTGGGACCAGTTTTTTATTACTCTACAATTTTGACTTGGCAAAGCACGTAAAATATGTAGCAGCGACCTTCGCGGTTCACACAGCTATTCTAGCATTCCATTTAGATTCGAATATATTAACATGATATCTACAAGAAAACTTGGATGTAGTGGAAACATATCTGAAGAAGTAGTGAATACGTACAGATGCATGGACCCATATGACGTTCACCAACAGAAGAGTTACATGTCTAAAACTCACATTGAACAACAACCCATTGCCTCACGAAGACTCTGTAAAACATCTGGGGATGTACATCGATAGACGACTAACACAGTGCACGCACATTTAGGATAAAAGGAGGCACTGAAATCTCCAACTAAGTAAACTCATTTTGAAGTCAGGATGGAAATAAGGTGTCTAGCAATGGAACACCGCCAGTCTGTCCAACACAGAAATCCTGTCGCGGCTCCTTGGTATTGTGTATTCTAATTCACTCTTATTATTGAAGAAATCTAATCCTCCGACGAAACGTATCCAAAGAAATAAGAAAACTATCCAAAGCATCTATTATCTCTAAGAGATCGCTTAAGAGATTCAGACACTTGGATCTGCCCAATACATTTAACAGTCACACTTAGGTAAGTATATATAAGTATTGCTTCGAATCATATTAAGTTACCTGTTGCTTAAAACATGTATACAATATTGAAATGTTATTAAGCTTAGCTTTAATCGTACGACTGCGTGGCATAGTGAATAGAATCCACCTCGAAACCGGTCGACTCCAGTTCTACTTCCGTAGTAACCATAATTTAAATTAATTCTGGAGCAACAAGGGCGATGCGATAGCTTAGTTATACTTGTATATAGCGTTACATGCGCTGATCTGAGGTAAGCGGGTTGGGGTGGCAATCATGGGGTTACTTTGGCGAACTCCATGATAAAGAATAAAAGCTATAATCTATGCTGTGTGAATGAACCAACGCATACTCGCTACGAAAAGCAACCAAGAAGACTAAGAAACCGTACCAATACATCCCACTTATAAAGAAAAATGAAAACCAATGGGGTAGAAACAATCAAGAGAAAACTGATATATTCGCAAAACTTTTACAGGAAGTTTTCGAACCTTTCCCCCACCACAATATCCGAAGAGAAAAAACCCCATTTCAAATGACACTATCACTCAGAAAATTCAGAAGAAAAGAATTTCGCAATATCATACACAAAGACCTAAATGCGAATAAAGCACCGGGTTAAGATCTTATTACTGGTAGAATACTAAAGGAGCAGCCGGAAAAGGCAATAAGACATAACACTATTGTTTAATGCAGTAATAAAACTGAGTTATGTTCCGATGCAGTAGAAAGTTGCTGAAATTACAGTTTTAGCAAAACCAGGAAAAGACCCCGCGAACGTGTAGTCATACACGCCAATAAGTCTGTTACCGGTGATGTCAAGGATTTTAGAGAAATTGCTTCTAAAATTAATCACACCATATTTGGACGATGTACGACCAATACCGAACAATTAGCTTCGATTTAGGGAGAGACACTCCACAGAGTGCATAGAGTAGTGCACCAAATATATAAGGACCAAGAGGGGAAAAATACTGTTGCGTAGTATTCCTAGAAGTCAAGCACGTTTTTGATAAAGTCTGGCACACAGGACATTGTACAAAATCAAGCAGCAGCTTCCTCATAACACTGATAAAGTACTCTAGTCGTATCTTAGCGAGAAACACTACTGAGTCAAATACCATGAAGCCTACACAGAACTATATCCTATCAACACCGGCGTTCCCCAAGGTAGTGTACTGGGACCTGTCATATACTTACTATTCACGGTAGACCTACCTACATCAAATGCGACTACAACGGCAATATTCACGGATAATACTGCCTTAATGGCTGCGGACGCAAATCCAAATAGCATCTAAAAAAGGTTCAATACTAGCTCAGGCGATGACGCACTAAAGCGAACGAACAAAAGTTAGTGAAACTTACGTTTTCTACAAAAAAGAGGAAGTTGCCCCCCGGTAAAACTGCACCCGTGTTGTCGTTTAAACTGGAAGATTCTTATTTGGTAGAAAAGAAAGCAATTAGAAATTCAACTCAACAAAATGTACTGGCTGATAGTACTAAAATCAAAATTCTCTATAGAAAACAAGGATCTACGTCAATTGGATGCGATAAACTGGACGCGCGTCAATTGGACGCGATAATTGGACGCGATAATTGGACGCGCCACAATTGGACGCACCCGTCAATTGGATGCGTGCGTCAATTGGACGCCAGATAATTGGACGCGAGACAATTGGACGGGTTCATAAACTTAATATAAGTTTTATTAGAATTTGTGGGGCTATTTAAAATTTACAGGAATACCGCCGAAACTATACAAACAGCGGTTGCTGATTACGGAAATAGACCAATATTGGATTGCCTGCGAGGGATTGCGCATGATTTCCAACTACAAGTATGAGTTGAATAATTTGTGAAGGCGTTTATGATTCATTTGTGTTTATTGTACCATTGCCTACTTTACGTAGTCTATTTTGTAATTTTGTAGACCTTTATGTTATTTTATAAACCTTTTCTTATTGCTTACTTTATAATGTTTATTTTGTAACTTTGTACTAACTATAATAAACTCCATTTCTCAATATACATTTTTTATAAATCTTAATTACAGACGCGTCCAATTGTCGGCGCGTCCAAAAGACGCACGTCCAAAGGTCGTCGCGTCCAATTGTCGCACGGTCCAATTGTCGCGTGTCCAATCAATCGTGTCCAATCAATCGTGTCCAATTGACGCGAGTCCAATAGACTGCGTCCATTTGACGCGACACGAGAGAAAAAGTGCTTCTATATAAGTTTGTGTTAAAATAAGTGTGGACCTACGACATTCAGCTACGGTACACACTCGCTACGTCAAATATCGAAATACTAGAACTAAGAATTAAATATTTATCATTGTATTGTAGGTTTATTATTTATTTATTATTATTACATCATCCAAATAATCTGGTAAAGATTAAAGAAGATGTGGAAGCTAACGGGCAACTCCCTACAAGTTTCTATGTATGATCATCGCGTATGTATATGTATGATCAACAAGTTTGTATTTGTCATAACATTTGTTTATTGTCCTCTGGACAGATTTCACGTAAAATCGGGAGAAAGAGAAAGTTTTTAAATGCAGGAGAGATGGTCATTGGGCGATATCCAATGTCAAACTAGTCAGCTCAATTACAAAATATTTCAATTTGGTATACGTTGCATACACATTTTAGATATAAAAATCTCCTTAATTAGAACAAAACTTTGTTTTTGTCACTAGAATATAAAGATATATTTATTAATAAAAATAAAGTTTAAAAGTTTAGATTTCTAAATTCAGAGAAGGGAGCTCTATCCAACAAAATAACATCTCGAGATGCTCAGACACAACGAAGCATAATTTGAGGCATCTATGAAAGGCTAATAGATGCCTCGTCTAACAGTTAAAGTGGCAATTATTGTTAAACTATGAGACGTTATTCCTACCATTTCAAATTATAAAGTTCAAATTTCTAGACAAACTGGAACAGACAACCGTCTTTAATGTAATACGAAAACATTATTCAAGTCTTGTTACAAGCACTGTTTAACGACACATTAGATTAACAGTATTACTATTCCATATTTTAAACGAATGCGATAAGCATCTCAACTTACACAGGGTGACCGTTTTTCGAGTTTAACCATGGGGATCTCGGTTATTTGAAGAGATACGAAGAAGGCTAAATTAGGGCAAAGTTGCGCAATTAGAAGTCTGTTAAAATGACTTTTACAAATTTCGAAAATTCCGACTGGTTTCGAAAATATTCGCAAAAAATCGAAATTTTGAAAAAACGTTTTTATTTTTTCTAGGCTTAATTTAAAGAAATAATTAGAAATAATTCACACTTCTTCATAGCCATTTTTTGCTCTCTTCAACGTGGTATTTTCAAATTTAAAATCCGACGTTTCGTTTTCATGCAACCATCGTCAACTTCATTTTTTTAAATACGGTCCTGGATTTTTTATATCGGATTCTAAATCTCCTTGCAATTCTGCATTCGGTGATATGTAAAAATGTATTGAATTCTATCTTTAACTAACGAAAGTACAAATACGAAACGTGGGATAAGACTAAAAGAGACTTTTTTAGCCTTAATAAAAAATAAAACAAATTAAAGGCTGTTTTGGAAGCAATCGCAAACTTCATTACTAATGGCAACTGTCACTGTAATTTGTGTCAGTTTTAACACACATTAAATTGCATTTTCTTCGATTAGTTTGAGTAGATATTATTAATAATAATGCAATTTTCAAATGAAGAGAAGCGAGATATGATTCAAATCTATTACGCCTCAAACCGGAATGTTAAACGGAGTGCCGAGATTTACCTACAGCGCTATCCAGAAAGAGCTCAACCATCATTGCCTTATTTGTTGCTGTTGCACAGAAATTTGGGTGAACACGGTTCCTTCAAAAATCCCAGAGGAAGATATGATGATAAATGATAATGAACTGCGTATTTTAGGAGCGGTAAGAAAAGTTTGAAGAATATTAACAAAGATGTAGGTTTAATACAATTTATAACATTTTAATATTTAGATTCAAGCGGCTC
>JABXWE010000986.1:0-16138 GCA_014611495.1 Limonius californicus
CCCCTTTGCTACAGTTCAGTGCTAAGATTTGAAACAGTTAAAAACTTCACAATGTTTTTAGCAGTGAGTTGTTTTACCTCATCTGGGTGAAGTAAATAGTTACCAAGGTGGGTATTTCTTTTACGTATCAGTAGGCCGCACTCACACAAGGGATGCATGGGTGTTTCATCTGCTTCTTGGCAGAACCTGCACACTCTAGTGTCCCGGAGCTTGAGGTTGAACATGTGTTTGTTCAGGCCGCAATGCCCTGTGAGTATGCGTAAATTATTCCTGTTCAGCGCTAAAGTATCATGGTTATTGCTCTTTGCATAAGGTACGAGATCGTACTTTGACAGAATCCCCGGACAATGATCACCAGGTCATCAGCGTAACCTAGAGTGTCCATCCTGGCATCTGCCATCTTATGCAGGAGCTGATCTACAGCAAGGGTCCATAGTAAGAGCGAGAGGACGCCTCCTTGCGGACAGCCTCGTGTGGTAGTAAATTCAGGGTTTGTTCCGTGGACGGCTACCTAGGCAGTACGGTTCGAGAGCATCGCTTTTACCCATCTAGTTGCTGTGGGGTTCACTTGTTTGCTTTCCAAACTCTTAACTAGGTAGTGTCTCAATAGGCGTATTCTCGAAAGAACCCCCAATGTCAAGAAATACATATAGTGCAATTTGCTTGTCTTCCAATGCCTTTTCCACTCTGTCCACAAAGTTTCCGTGGATTTACCTCTACGGTAGGCATGTTGGTTACAACTAATAGGGTTGACCGTTAAGGCCTCTTCCCTGATATCCCTATCCAGTACCTTCTCCATTGCTTTCAATAGAAAGGATGTAAGGCTGATTGATCTGAAAGTCTGAATTTGTCCAAATATACATGTACCTACAACTAATATATGTATAAGTTTTTAATTTAAAACCTGTTCTTTTTCTACTTTTCCGAATTATGTACTTTTGTTAATTAACCAAGTCTGCAAATTAAAAAGTAATTATCGTTTATACATGATTTTATGCCTTTTCCTTTGGTACGATCGACAGCACATCACGCGTAACACCACCAGTATAAACTGAACTCTGCCTACTATGGCGCGCATTCTCCGTGCGGCCGGTACAAAGTCCAAAGTGTTACGCTTGACGTGCGGTATCTACACACAAATATGTATTCAAAGAGATTTGTCTCAATACTTGAAAAATCAATTTTTACCATCTTTTCGTTCTTTCGAGATTGTGAGTGAACTATTAGTCTCACAGACTTCATTCTGTGCTTTAATGAAAGCAAATTAAATGTACTACAACTTTACTTTTAATGACTTTTCTCATAGGACGAGCGATTTCGCCAATATTTTGCTCCAAAGGGGAGCAAAACTTAAAATTGTCAATTTTCGGGAAAAATGGACCATCTTCGAAGGGCCACAGCTTGGTCCCTATAGGGTTTATAGAGCTGCGGTTGGGCTTACATTGCTGCAAATTTAATTAACTTTAAAAAGTACTAAGATTTGTTAGCCGAAAAACGCATAGTTTATGACTTTTAGAGCCAAACGTCAAAAAAGTCCCAAAATATCGCAGTTTCTCGCGTGGTGCGCAGCGAGCACAAGTTTTTCGAAGTTGCAAATTTGGATTCATACTACCCTAAGTGGTTCATACAACATACCAAAAAATCAGAATTACATCATGCTTTGCGAATTTAATGTCGATTTCTACTGGGCTAAAGAGCAATACTTATTAAACACGTAGCAATACGTATCAGGCGCGCAAAAGAAATAGAAATTGTTGACATTCTTAATATTTACTTCATAATTAGTATGAATTTGAACGAAGTAAGGCCAGCAACAATTAAAAAACGAATGCGACACATCTTTAACAGTTTATTTATCCAAAATTGTTAGAAATTTTACCAATTAAGTTTTACAATATTCAAGTAGTGGCAGCCATATTGAGTGTGCTTAGTGGGTATTGCATTTATACTTTAGTTCCTAAAAATATTACATGAGTATATTTTGCATTCCCAGGTCCAGATTCGACCACGGGAAATGTGCCGGCAGACAACAAGGTTAACGAAAACATAAAAAATGTGGAGGCGAAACCCTCATCGAATCCACACCAACAAAACGTTCAGGCGCGGGACGGTGCTTCGAAACCCAAACATGAAGCCGCTCCTGCTACCACAAATGCAAGCAATGTGATACCCACAAGCCCTCAATACGGCGTTGCTATAATCCCCGCGACGACCGCTTCTAATGACATACCCGCCGAGGCAACTACGCCGGCAACGGATACCATCACGGAATCCACCCCAAAAACGTCAGAAACAGAAAATAAGGACATCCACTCGACGCCTAGTAAAAACGACCGCTTTAAGGTGGTCAAAATCGCGAGCTCAGAGCCTTTCAGGAGAGGCAGGTGGAAGTGTATGGATTATGTGGATCAAACTCCGGCTGTCACGGCCCAGCAAACAAAGACAACAACTCAAGGCAGCACCACTAGTGTTCAATTGGCAGGCAATGTTTATATGCAGACGCAGAGCTTGCCGCCTCACCAAATTCAGCAGTTGTTGTTGCAAGGGGCTCTCACTGCCGCTCCGCAGTTCTACCAAGGGAACTTGCAGTCGCAGGTAGTTCCCCAGACTCAGTATTTTTATCCGGCTGTTCAAAACCAAGGCAATGTGCCCCAGCAAATAATGAACGCAGGGGTCGTGCCCCCTTCTTCCATGCAACCACAGTTTGTGAACCCGAATCAGCAGCAGTATTTTCAACCGACGGTAATACCACAGAATTTTCAGAATGTGCAGTTTGTTCAACCGGCTTATCAGAATCAAAATAGTGCTTTTGTCCCGACCACACAGAACATGCAGAACTTCCAGCAGGCTCAGACTTATGCTGGGCAACCAACCGTGACCCAACAAAATGTAGTACAAGGGCAGAGCCAACCGATTCCCGCAACACAGCCTCAACCCATGGTCAATGGGTTTCCTTATTCGCCCCAAAACGTAACGGAGCAGCAAATTGCCGCGAATAATCTTCCCACACAAGTGGCGAAGAATGTTATATTAAATTCAAATCCTCCCCAAGTGGTGCAAAACCAGGTGGTACAGAACCAACAGGCCATGCCCTTACAGAACCAGGAATCTCAAAGTCAAAACTCTGTTCCACGGACCGTTCCTATGCAGAACCAACTGCCCCATGAACAGAACCAAACCTACCAGCAGATCCCACAAAATATGAATCCGGTGCTGCAGAACATTAACCCACTTCAGAATGTGGTTGTGCTTCAACCGTATGACCCAAATCAAGCGACTGATGTTTATACTAACCCCCAGTTTGTGGCAAGTGTGCATAGTTTCCCAATCATGGAACCGGGGGATGCTCAATCGGCGGATGGCACAGCGGATGCTCCACAAGATGCCTCTGGGAACCCGGACGACCCAGCAAAGACCAATCCGGTGGTGAATGCCATTGACAACAAAATAGAGCAAGCGATGGATCTAGTGAAAAGTCATTTAATGTATACGGTTAGGGAGGAGGTGGAGGTGTTGAAGGAGAAAATTGCTGAACTCATGGAAAGGATCCAACAGCTTGAGTCTGAGAATAACTTTTTACGGTCACAAATTCCTAAGAATAACCCAAATTCGAATGGCACCACGGAACCATCACCCCAGCAATGATTTAGTTTAGGTGTTTTATGATATTTTGTAGCTATTTTACATTCAGTACTTGCTTTCCAAGTGAAATACACGCAGACAAAGACTAATAATATAATATATTGTTACATACCATTGTATTTTACGCGCTGTTAGAGTGACGATGGGTACTTTATGCTTGCGAATTGAACACCAACTGCCCATCCGAATACCCATTACCCGGCTGCAATTAGTTAATTATTAATAATGAATGTTCTCTAGTAATCATACAGGGTCGAATTAGTTGGTAGTTGTGCCCTTCCAAGGAGTTGTTTTTATTCCTTTTAATATTTTTGATCATTTTTGTGTTTGGTTAAGCACAAAACCATGTTAAAAGTTTTTATTTAGAAAGTTGTCGATTCTAGACATTGTTATATGTAAGAGAAAAAAGTCTTTGGAATGGTTGTACTCTGTAACTGTTGGTAATGGGTCGTGTCATTATTTCAGGTAACCTTAAGGTTTGACTGATATCGTCATTCTAGTTCTAGTATCTGTGTTTATTTACAATGGCCTTATTAATGATAATTTATGATTTATTTATTGATAAAATGAAGTTGCAGCAAAGAACTATACAACATTAGTATTTTTCAGTTTCTGCCCCATGAAATTGTACAAATTGTATAAAAGAAATCTGTATAAAATAAATGCCAAATTTAGGATTTGGTGCTATTCGAAACTGTGATTATTTGCTCTTTATTTATGCTTGTTTATTCATAAATTTACTTGTATACTATAATTATTTTTTTATGATCTGATCAAAATTAATTAGGGATTACATCGTTGGCGAGGAGTTTAACATAACTTGTTATACCGTGTAGGAAATAATTGAAATATTAATGTTTTATATAAGAAACATATTAAATATGTGTGTATACATACCTATCACAGAGATACTTAGATCAAATGTTTAACTTAATGGTATTTCCTTAAATAAATTATATAGGTGAACTCGTAACATGTTTAATTTATTTTTAGTGTGGTCTATCCTTTAATTTCCAGTATTGTTTTACTGATATACCCAAAAGCATTGCAATTATTCAAGCTATTTATCTATATTGTTTTTATATTGAATAATACATCAGAAGAACAACTTTTTTTTTACATTCACGCTACCGTTCCTCCCCCCACCCGCGAACCGTTTTCGCATTACTTCAGGGGGCGGGCGTCCCTTAGATACTGTCAATTCATGCAAAATGCACCCTAAACTTAACTAAGTGAAATGCGGTCGTCGCCTCAACCGCGGTTCAAACACGCAGCCGATCTGCTGCACTTCACTGTGACCGCGAGTGGCAGCACGTATTCGCACTGCTCCACCGAGGTCCCACTCAGAAGAACAACTTTATGTTTAAATTTCAAACAATTTATGTAAGTTTATGAAAATTTAGGATTCTATAACTATCTAATTTTACTTTTTTATCATTCACGCCAGTAATTCCATATATCTAAAGTTGTTATTCCCAAATCACTAATTACTAATAAAGTAATGATAAATAGACCTTATATCCAGTGGCGGCTCGCCAAGTGAAGTAGCTGAAGTACCTCTTCACCTAAAATTTTCATTCAATTGCGCATATTTATTTAATTACATAACAAATTATTTATCGGCATTACACCTATTAGGAGTCGTTTATTTACGGCATACATACACGTACATACAATAAGCTTAGTGAAAACAAACAAAAATATAAATTTTAAATATAGTCCGTCGAACGTCGACCATAAAAAGCCTTACCTACAACACTCGAGCAATTGTAGTGAAGAGTCGGCCTCAAACGTATTTTAACTCTGCACTTATACCTCCTTTGCCATGGTAACGCCTACGTCACTATCTAGAATTGGTACGCGTTGGAACGCGCAACAAAAAGAGTTGACTCGCAAGCAACCGCAGAACTTCTTATTGCGGTTTTTTATTTTATTCGTTATTCGAGTTATAGTTAATTGGTAAGTATTACCATTGTTGATTGTGTTGTGCGTTTGTACTCGTATCGTGTGTGCTTCTGTTTTGGAAAGTTTAGTTTTACGCGTAGATAATTACCAGGAGCACTATGAATTCTATTAATGACATAGTGTGCAGCTTGTTAGAGACGCCATTCAGGCATTGGAAGCAAGAAGATCAAAAAGACGTTCTTGCGGCCTACAGTTGGTCTGACAATTTTCGCGAAAAAAGACTTAAAAGGTAGTGGAAAATCATATAATGTTAAGTTTAAAATTTCTTGGTTCACCGAATTCAAATGGTTATGTAGCAGCCCAATACTACAAAAATTATTTTTTCTACAACTGACACATAAAAGTGACATTAACGTTTCAATAAGCGTGCGTGAAATTGCGTTTCACACACTAGATCGTAAATTATACACTGCACCCGTACAAGCAAATATTTTTACACAATGGCGTCGGTTGTTTGAAAATATTTCTACGTCTCCTTAGCAACTCAACAAGGAGACTTGACCATGTCATTTATTGATAGATTTTTATAATTTTTTTAATTTATATTGTCTAATTGGCCTATTTCAAATAAGTTGTAGAAAAAGCATTGTTTATATTACGCGCGTGAAGGTCCTTTTAACGGTTCGACGTTTTTTTTGTCTCGACCTTCGGTCTCGACAAAAAAAAACCATCTCTCCGTTAAAAGACATCCTTCACGCACTTAATATAAAAATAGCTATTGTGCAATTGTACGCGAAGTAACAACTTCGCGTACGCCATGCAGGCCGCAAAATTTAATTTCGCGGCCGTTGTCATAGCGACGGCCATTAAACTAAATGTCACTTACATATTTATTTTGACACATGAAAATGGACAGTTTTTAGAAATTATCTATTATTTATCTCGTTTCCATGGTAACATGAAAGCCGGCCGTGTTTCTATTTACGACGAAAATTATAATTTTTAGAATTTCATCAATAATTATTGAGGATTGTACACAATTGCACAAAAAATGTTGTGTACACTGCGGCCGCGTCATTCTTTAACGTCCTCGAGGTTGCCTTCCCTCGGCCGCAAGCGGCCTCGGCGGCAATCTTCCTCTCGGTACGATAAAGAATGATTTCGCGGCCTAAGTATACAAATAACTATTGTTGGCCTTGCTTGCTCTTTTGTACAAAACAGTCTGTCTGGAACAGGGAGGGATTTGCAGATCTGTTCAATATTACAAGGGGCGTTACTTAAACATGCCGACTCTAAAGATCATTTAATGCGTGCATTGAAGTTAAAGAATTATGAGAAAAATCAAAACACCATAGGCGATGCTTTAAAAGAAAATGCGAGACTTTTTAAAGCACAATTTAATGAAAATGTTCGATTAAATAGACTTTTCCTCCAAACAGTTATCGACACAGTTTTGTATTTGAGCAAGCAAGAATTAGCGTTTCGCGAACACGACGAAAGCAGTGAGTCAGCAAATTTTTTCTATTTGTTTATTATTAGGGTTATTATAATAGCACTTCACCTATTTTTTATCTGCGAGCCGCCACTAATATTTAGGGTACATTGTTAATAAGGTTTATGCAGAACAAAATCGGAGGTATACAGTGAGAAAAAAAATTAATTAATTATTTTGGGTGTCAATTATGCTATTAAATTCTTGTGGAAAAATACTACAATCTTGTTAAAGCTGTTTTCACATTAGCCGTACGGTACAGAGAAAATACAAAAACAATGTTGACAAATTTACTTGTAAACCTTGTTTTAGGTAAAAATTAATCATTTTTCAGACAAAGGTTTAAAATGTAAGAATATTTAAAACCCTCCAAAAGAAATATTCCTAGGACAGGCTGCCAGGCACGATCGGTCTTAGGCGGGGGCGCCTAAAGGCGATAGGTGCTGTCGCACTTTTTATCATTTTAAGAAATGTTAATATTGTTGACAGCCGTCTTAAAATACACTGATGGACAAAAATAGTGCACCACTTAATACATTTTGAATTAATTCTTTCAATCTTAGAATACTTATCAAAATTAATTTAATTTATTTTAATAAGAATACAAAGAATTGTTTTTCAATGATTTCGAAAAATTTTGTTCTGTAACCAAGTACCAAAAATAATCCATATTTTATTGAAATATTCAGTGAAAACTTAGGAATGAAAATAAACAAGAATTTCAGTTTCAATATCGTGTATTGCCGCCTCTAGCTTGAATAACTTCCCTCAAGCGTCTTTGGATGCTATGGAAAAGATTTGTTATGAAATATTGGGGAATGTTATGCCATTCTTCAAGAGCCGCGTTTTCCAGCTGAGCCAAGTTTTCAGGAGCAGGATTTCGACGTCGAATGCGTCGTTTAAGGTGATCCCAAACATGTTCTAGCACATTCAAGTCAGGACTACGTGCTGGCTGCTCTAAACGTTGAATGCCAACCTCGTTCAGATATTCGTTCACGATCTGGCCTCGGTGCGGTCTGGCATTATCGCCCATAAGCAAAAAAATGTCGCCTATGTAAGGTGCAAAGGTGCGACATGTTCTTCCAGAATCTCCTAGATGTACCTCGGAGCGTTTAATGTTCTTTCTCGGATCACTACAAGATCCGTACGAGCCTCGAAAGAAATGCCACCTCAAAACATTATTGACCCCCCACGGAAAGGCACTTGGGGAACAATACATGCTTGGCTGTATCTTTCTCCTGGTCTTCTCCAGATAAAAGTGTGATTTTAAGTCTATTCTGACTTCATCAGTAAACAAGACTCTCATCCAAATCCCAATCCACATTTTCCCGAGTAAACTGAAGCCTAGCTTGCTTGTGGGCTATGGTTAAGCCGTGATGTAACTGCGACTGCTCAAAATTACGACTGAATTTACGCAGAACAATAAACAAATTAGCATACTTTCGAAAACAAATGATTCATATTGCAAAACAAATTTAACATGATTACCTGCATCGTTGGTGGACAACAGCACTCGTTATAACGTTAATATATTTAATAATATTCATGGAATAAGCGGTCGGTTATCCGGTAATTTTTATTAAATCGTATCTAGATATTTTTATTATAACATTTTATAATATATATTATATGTATACCCACTTTCAATAAAAAGTTGTATCGCCGGATTGCCAAGAAAGTTAAATGCGACCCTGACCACAGACCAACAAGCACCAACGCTATTTTTCAATATTCGCTACTAAACGTTTGGTCCTACTTTACATATCATAATAAATTGCTAAACAAGAAAAGTTAAATTTGTTATTCTAAAAAATCACTTTGTTAAATGAATTCTACATTCGCAAACACATGCAAAACTGCAACGAATATTTTGTTATATTTTTTCTCTTTTCCTAACAGGTATGATATTCAGTATGTGCGGTCTGATGATGAGGCTAAAATGGTGTGCCTGGGTTGCTCTTTATTGTTCCTGCATCAGCTTTGCCAATTCTAGGTTGTCAGATGACACTAAGCAGGTTAGTTGTCGTTCCTGTAGAGTACCTAGGTATATTGTTGATATTGTAAAGCAAAATAATTTGTTGATTTTCGAAAAGACGCGTTCATTGCCAGAAGCGAAATAAAAATGTGTAAGAACTATTATAAAAAAGACAAAAAATTGTAATACATGGTCATGGTGTTATTAAACAATTTTTCTCAATTCTGGTGCTTAAACTTACATACGTTTTTAAAACATTCTTTAAAAATACGCGTATAGGTGTATTTATTTTTAATGTTTGTATGCTTACAGATTTTAAGCTCGTTTATGCTGTCAATTTCTGCTGTAGTGATGTCCTACTTGCAAAATCCGCAACCAATGACACCACCATGGGCATCTGCTCCTTAATGAATTGCCAAAGCCATCATTCCTGATTTTTTGTTGTAGTCAGATTTTTAAATTAGTAGTTATGGAATACAAATACATTGCTTGTATTTAAACAATTTTTTGTTAAGGAATTTTGCTAATATACGAGGATGTTATGGAAATGCAATTATTATCTTGATATGAGCTTCTCAATCTATAGAGGGACCAATTTGTTTTTTCTATATTTTATCTGCTTATTATAAATGTATACAATTGTATACTTTAGACTGTAAATTAACATCATATTTTCTATATTAGACATTTTGTTTTTGAACTCTAACAGACCGATGGTGCTGGAATACCATCATGTTGATAAACATGCTCCAATGTTGAAGACAATAATAAAATAATACTGGACTAATAAAGACAAAATTATAACAAACAATTTAATAATATTAAGTAGGTACAAAAATAAAGTAATATTTTGTTACTTTACATCTTCATTTCAACATTTTGCTTCACAAGTCAAACATCACATTAACCAACATTAATTAACAATACTTGCACATACAAGCACATACCTTGATTAAATTCCTGACTTTTTCATTTTTAAGTGAACCTGTACATATTAGACATGTTAACATAAATTCATAACTCGCGTCGCTTTTAATTAATTAAGTTCTCCACGCACACAAAATTTTAACAGAATTTTTAAATAACAATTCAACACGGTCCCGCAACATCCATAACATTTACTCCCACAAAATTCAGTTATGTTATCAACTTTATAAAGCCACATCGCGGTACTTCTGCACATCATCCACTGAAGTATTACTCAGAGAATTTTTACTATTAAGTTTGTCAATTTGCTTTTTATAAATTAGGAAATCAGGTCCATCTAGTGGCCCATAATAAATGGGAACACCATAGTTAGGTACGGGATGCGCATAGAAGCCTGTGCGATTTTTAATAATGTGATGGTTGCCATTTATTTCGTTTAGTGCATCCACCGATGCATATTTTGGCAACCTTGCATTAGGTTTCTGTTCTGGTTTGTAGTTTGGAAGGATCACGCTGCTGGTTTCAGTTATGGACTGGGACATCCAGGGTTGCCATTGTTTGCCGAATTTTTCGTCTGCAGGTAGGCCCTCTTCAATCATTCGCAGATCCATGAGGGATTGAGCTTTCTTCACTAAAATTTGAAAAGAGATCATTAGTCGGCGATTCTTATTTAATGAACAATAGGTGTTGCTGTTACTAATTTAAGTAATACAGAAATTTTTAATTGTTGATCCATTTGAAAATTCGTTGTCATTAGATTCACGTCATCTATGTTTGGAGCAACAAATCAGCCAATCCACGTCACAGACATCTGTGACATCATTTTTAGCACGTTTCATAGAATGGCAGTGCGCAAGTTCAAATCTGGTTGCCTGTATCTCTTTTTAAAATGTCGTTTTCTTGCTGTATAATGTATCCACTAAGCAAATGTGGCAAAAACATGCATTCATTGATTTGCTATCATAAGTATATTCATAGAAATTAAATTAATTGGGGACAAACGCTAGAAGTGTGTGGAATGTTAGTTTTACTCACTTGGAATTTGTAACTGCATTTCATCATGTATATAATTTGGCACAAAAATACTAGCATTGAATTCACTTTGCGTTGTACAGAACTGGTACCCATCATAAGGAAGCGATGCTAAGTTGTTTGGGATGCTTCCGTTCCATATGTGGGGTGTAGAGCCAGTCCTGAAAATAAAGCCCATAATGCACATTACACATTCGTCAGTTCAATGTTGTTGCATAAAATAAAATGTATTTTATTTTAAACTAAGTGTGTAAGTCACACAACAGTGATACCTGATTAAAGATGGAAGAAGTGCGATCGTTGTTATTTTGTTCAGTGATTACATGATATTGATCTAAATACTATCGCAAAATCGAATTATCAAGAGAAACAAAAAAGCTAATTCCTGCGGGCTGTGGAATGAAAACTCACGACTTTTCTAGACTACAGGAATGTTTATAATGTCAATTTCAGGTTAGGTTGTGTTAGCAGAAATCTTTTATTGAGCAACAGTAAAAGAAATAAAAAAAAATACCTTCAAAAACATTTTGTAATAATTGAGGTGAGTTGTTAATTTCTTGACAGTTTTCTCCAATTCTAAGTTTCAGTTCGTTTAAATCATTAACTGGAGTTTTAAAGATGGTGTTTTCCAAATAGGGCCATGGAAAACAGTCCAAAACAGTAATATCACAAGAGCAAGGGGGCTAGGGTGTTGCAGTATTCCTACTAATGATTCGGTCATCAAAATATTCGCGTAAAAACTTAATTATATCTGCAGCTGCTTGAGCTGTTGTGCCATCCTGTTGCAGAAAACCATCCCGTTGCAATAATTTGTTCCTGTACCTTGCTGCAGTTAGCGTGCCTTCGAAAAATATTGGCCCAACTAACCTACGACGACTCATTCCAACCCAGACACCTACTTTCTGTGGATGAAGGGGAGCTTTAATTGTAACGTGTGGATTCTCGCTACTCCAAATCCGCATATTCTGTGAATTAACATACCCATTAAGGTAAAACCAGGCTTCGTCGGTAAAAAAAAAGGTTAAATTTAACTGCTCATCATTGAGATTATCCAAAAACCAACGACAAAACTGAACTCTTTGAATATAATCCTGTTCTAAAAGCTCCTGAACGGAAATAAATCGGTAAGCATGCAGATGCAAAGCTTATCTTAATATTCTGTGGCATGTACCGTAACTTAAATCATCAATTTGCTGGCATAAATGTCTAATTGGTGTTTTTGGAGCCTCGTCAATTCGTTCTCTTACAGTTTCAATTAAAGCAGGTACTATCTTCTTTGGCCTACCAGACCCTTCTCTTCTTCTAACACTTCCAGTTTCTCGAAAATTGCTGACTAAATTCTTAATCATAGCATAAAATTTTCGGTATGTAATAATTTCATTGGGATACCACCTCTCTCGGAATTCCATAAAACAAGGAGGAATCGAATAGGTCCATTCTCCGTCAACTTGAAAGCCGTTTCGAAAGTAAGCTTTATAAAATGTATTAAAAATCATTTTAACAATCTGTCAGATTCGTATCAAAAAAAAAGATAACTAATTTAGCTGACATCATAAACATTCCTTTAGTCTAGTAAAGACGTGACTTTTCATTCCACAGCCTACTGAGGATCACCTTTTTTTGGATCTCTTGATAGGATTGACATTACAACTCAACCCCAGAACATCAACACTAAAGTCACAAGACGTCATAAAAATGACATCACAAAATATTAGAAAATATCATCGCAAGTTGTTATAAAATTACTTTATAAAATACCAATTATTTAATATCTTCTTAATCAGTTATGTGATAGGTTTTTAAAGTGTTAGTAGTCTCAGGGAAAATATCTACAATTTATGAAAAACGTGTTTGTTTATTTTGATTGGGCGAGACCTAGGACGCGGTTTCCGAAGTATCTCTATGCTGTGAAAGCTCTACACCCTACATTTTGCCTGTCTCGAGTATTTCCAAACATGTTAGAATGAATAATCGAAACCAATTAAGCGCAAAGTCAGTAATTTTGAGGCTAAGCTGATTTTGTTTTAAACTGTGTAAACAGAGGCTAATTTATCATAAAACATGTAACATTTGTTTATACTAGATAATCTTCTGTATATAATTGAAATCGTCATAGGCCTTCCCTGGATCAAGAGAGATAGAACTTGATAGGAGAAGAGGGAAAGGAGGACATTATACGAATAGTGGAGGGTGGGGGCGACAAAAATTGAAGTATAATTGACATGAGAAGAAGAGGGACTTCGATGAAACGTTAATGTATAGGACGAGAGAGAGCCAAAAGGAAACAAAATGTAGGACGTTGGTGGGAACTATGTACTTCTTACAGTTGCAGAGAAGGAATTGGTAATGTGTAAGATGATCAAGAAGGGGAGGGGATACAAGATGAGACAAATAAAGAAAGCACTATGTGCTTCGTAGGGTACGTCGGTCCCGGTTGTCATACGAACATCTGTGATAATCGTAAACCATATAATGGAACTTCTCGTCTCTGTTCGACGGGTTAGGCTAGCCTCCTGCTCGGCAGTTGTGCAAAACCTACTCTATTATAGATAATTAACAGGTCATTGACCTATATACAGACGAAGAATAAGACTATGTGTAAGGGAAAGAAGAAAAGAGAACTCGAGGAGCGGAAAGGTAACGAACTAAGCGAATGAGTACTGGAGAAAAAAAAATAATTAATGAGCATTGTTTAAGTGAGCAACACGATAAATAAGATTAAATAAAAAATAATATAGGATAATAAGCCTCCGCAGAAGAAAATAATCAACAAAAAGGAAAAGTACTGTGAAACCTTAGAAAGTATGAAAAGCCCCCAAATTATGACTTAAATACGTAATTTTAATAATAGGAAACGAGAAAATATACATATCAACAATTGGAAACAACAATAAACAAACATGAGATAAATAATAAAAATGTATTATTTTTTTAACACAAATATATATCTATGTAATGTATGCAAGATATAAGTTGGTAACACTGTCAGTTAAGTTAACAGTGGACCAAGATGGCTGTAAGAGTTGTGTAATAAATAATTAATAAATGCACCTACTTGAACTAGCTACTTGTATTATTATAGTGTAATAGAGTATGCTAGAAATATAACAATCTAGAAGCATATTCCCAGATAGGAGAACCACAAAACAAGGTCATGGTGCGAACATATGTAAGAAAAACACAAAATGGAGCCGGCTTTGTTTATACTGCTGAGGACCTTGAACGAGCCATTGGTGATGTAATAAATGGCAACAAAACAACCCGTGGTGCAGCTATTTTCTATAACATTCCTAGGTCTACATTGAAACACTATGTACTTGGTACTCGAGGGAAGGGCAGCACATCGCAAGAGGGCAGAAGAGGTGGTGGTGTGACATCATACCTATCGTCTACTGATAAAGAGGAACTTGCCAACAGTATCCGGGTAATGGAGAAAAACGTATTCGGGCTTTCTGGAGAAGATATGTTGGATCTAGTACAAGCGTACATCAGGCATTACAAACTCGATTTAAAGACCAACGCAACGATCGAAAAAGGCATCGCCTGTCTCTGAAAAAACCTCAGAGTATAGAGCATGCTAGATGTGACCAAATAAATCTGTGGGTCATCTATGATTTTTTTTTATAAAATGACTAAAGTTGTAAAAGGACTGAAGCTAGAAGGAAAGCTAGGTCAGATTTACAATTGTGACGAGACGTCATTTTGCCATGACCCATCAAAAACCAGGATTGTTGGAGCTATTGGTATACAGAGCTAACGCACAACTAGTTCATCTGGGAGGGAAAATATTTCAGCATTGCTATGTATTTCCGCTGTTGGAAGAACGATTCCACTACTGTGTGTATTTAAATGAAAATATGTGATGGAACATTGCGTAGATCAAGAGGTAGCTGTACAAACTGCTGTTTCTGTAAATCTATAATCCGTTTATCTCTGCACAACGTGTTGCCTACATTCTTCCTTCATGTTGTTCACAATTTCTTGTATAAATTCTTGTCATACAATTTCCACAATTTGTTGATCAATTCAGAAGATAAAAATGTTGTCGATACTAATTATGATAGATCTATCATGTATTCACCTACTGACATAAAGAATTTTTAAATTTTTCAATGTTTTATCAGTATTTGTTTACTGGAAACACATCTTATGTTTTTTATCCATACCATAATCAATATTGAGAGATTCCGAAATTCCTTCGCGTCAGTAGATAGGTAAGACATACACGAATTATATAAAATATTGAGCATGTTTCCAACTATAGCCATGGTCTCAAAAAATGGAAAGAAGTTAGCGCTAAGTGCACAAAATTGGCAAGTGTAAACGCCAGCTCAGCTAACTTGATTATTTTATCAGTAACATTATATTGAGAGATTCCAAAACTCCTTCGCGTCAGTAGATAGGTAAGACATACACGAATTATATAAAATATTGAGCATCTTTCCATCTATAGCCATGGTTTCAAAAAATGGAAAGAAGTTAGCGCTAAGTGCACAAAATTGGCAAGTGTAAACGCCAGCTCAGCTAACTTGATTATTTTATCAGTAACATTATATTGAGAGATTCCAAAACTCCTTCGCGTCAGTAGATAGGTAAGACATACACGAATTATATAAAATATTGAGCATCTTTCCATCTATAGCCATGGTTTCAAAAAATGGAAAGAAGTTAGCGCTAAGTGCACAAAATTGGCAAGTGTAAACGCCAGCTCAGCTAACTTGATTATTTTATCAGTAACATTATATTGAGAGATTCCAAAACTCCTTCGCGTCAGTAGATAGGTAAGACATACACGAATTATATAAAATATTGAGCATCTTTCCATCTATAGCCATGGTTTCAAAAAATGGAAAGAAGTTAGCGCTAAGTGCACAAAATTGGCAAGTGTAAACGCCAGCTCAGCTAACTTGATTATTTTATCAGTAACATTATATTGAGAGATTCCAAAACTCCTTCGCGTCAGTAGATAGGTAAGACATACACGAATTATATAAAATATTGAGCATCTTTCCATCTATAGCCATGGTTTCAAAAAATGGAAAGAAGTTAGCGCTAAGTGCACAAAATTGGCAAGTGTAAACGCCAGCTCAGCTAACTTGATTATTTTATCAGTAACATTATATTGAGAGATTCCAAAACTCCTTCGCGTCAGTAGATAGGTAAGA